>JACJUY010008953.1:0-14001 GCA_014220935.1 Platorchestia sp. MABIK | reverse complement strand
TTGAGAACTACAGACGTGGTTGAGAACTGGAGATGTGGTTGAGAACTGAAGATGTGGTTGAGAACTGCAGACGTGGTTTAGAACTACAGACGTGGTTGAGAACTACAGGCGTGTTTGAGAACTGCAGACGTGGTTGAGAACTACAGACGTGGTTGAAAACTACAGTCGTGGTTGAGAACTCCAGACGTGGTTGAGAACTACAGACGTGATTGAGAACTACAGACGAAGACTAAAAAACGACTGCAAGAAAAAGCGTCCAAACAAACACCGCAGTAAAACTCGCTGAAACCATTCCTGGGCTCCAGAATTTTCTTCGGCTTTCTCGGGTTTAATTTTCTCGCGTTAATGGGCCCAAATTAAATGGTTTGAAAGTCAATAAGCGTCCACCCAAAGAATGCCGCGTGCGAAAGATAGGGACCGCTCTACGAGGGCTGGCCTGCAACGAGCCTCGTTAGACTGCCACCTTATTTCAATACACCTCTGATGAAAACAATTAAAACGTTCGTTAGAACTCCCGATAAGAATAAACGGTGCTGCTATAGCGTGAAGTCTACCACACTACAACATGAGGTCTACCTCTAGCTAGTACCATAGCGTGAGGTTAGGTTAGGCTGCTGGTGGATATTACTTTTCTCCATACATTTAATTTAGCGATGAACACTTAATTTGTTCGTCTCAAACTGCCCTGGATAGGCGATATGTTGCGGTTGACCACACGTTAAATATAGTACCGAGTAAACTTTGTCGTTCATGTAAACTCACACAAGATGATAAGCTCTGAAAACTGTAAACTTTAGCTCAGAGTGGGGTAATCAGCGAATTTCAGCACACTAATCGTTTGAAATGTTATTTCGCATGAATATAAATCGAAATTTTATATAATAACACAGTAGAACATACCTCGTTGAGAACTACAGAGAACTACAGTTGAGAACCACTGTACTTGTTAGAGATCTTTTTATTCATCACATCGTTGTACTAAATTTTTTGAAAAACCTCATTAAATGTTACACTGCTGAAGTTTAACTTTGATCTTCATTGCCAATTCAATTTTCAGACCAATTCGTATTGTTGGCTGAAAATCAAGTTCTCCAAAACACAGCAATTGCTTCCGCTTTACCGAGCGTTACCAGACCAAGTTTGTGCCAGTGTGTTGGCGTTCATCTACGCAGTTGGGAAGACCAACAAATAAGTTCGGGCAAACACAACCAAAAAAACTTCCCAGAGCAAAGCCCAGGAGTTAAATTCTGCAGAGTCTCCAAGGAGGCAACACAGCTCGAACCACAACCCTCATATCGTATCCTGTTTACATCTTCGGTCGCCGAACTTTTTGATCAGAATATTCATTTTTTGAAAATAACAGTCGCCAAGTTCTGGAGTTTAAGGATCAGTTTTGAGCGCAAATCTCAGCTGCAGGTCGTATTCAAAACGCTCTAAATCTCCAGATTTTCTGGAGCCCGCCGATACGAGCAGCTTAAACTGCTCAGATCTCATAGCTGACGCTGAGCTACGGCCGCCTGAATAACATTATTACTGGCATCCGTAACTGTGGCAGCTGCAGAATTACGGGAGCTCCGCTCCTCGCCTTAAGTTTTGCCCACAATTTTCAAACTCGTATATTTTATTGTAATGTGATCCCACAAAATTCTATTGGATCTTAGGTCCACAATAAATTTGAGTCGATGACATGGATGGCATTTACACTATTGAAATTTCATTGAAGAATCGGGCATGTGTTGAACGCAATATCGTCAATGTAATTTTAGCTTTGATTGAAAAAGGTATGAAAAATAAGCGAAATGATAGTTTCGGTTAGTTATTTTTCACGTGTTGTGGGTTTGGTATTTTTCGTTGTGGAATTTTCTCACGAGTTAAAGTCTTTTTCCCACACTGTAGGAAATGTCTTATGCTCTGCGCTCTGAAACACTTGACCGTACGGTTCTGCGTTTCAACCTACGCCTCAAGGCTTTATTGAATTGGAGTAATTTCCTCAAGATGACTATCACGTTCACTTCACGCTCACGATGAGGGGCGAAAATTTGACGTCCCTGAAGTGTCGCTCACACGGAAGTGTTTGACAGAACTGAGGCAAACTTCGTAGCAGCTCACCTGATATTCGCACACTAAAAACTTGCTTGTAACGCACAAACAAGAATTGTCATCTGATAATGTCATTTCGGAGTCCAATTTCAGAAATAATTGAAGCTCACTCCACTTATGCGCGACCGATATGTAGTTTTGCAACGTTAAACTTGGCGAATAAAAACTTTCAACAACGTGCTGCACTCGCTCCGAGTTTTATAATTTGATTCCCTTCGATGAAATTTTAGTCATTCCTTCCATTTCGGCGCTGATCTAGTTTCCTGTATTCTTTTCAAAGTGATCAAGCTGAATTCTGATATTTTCTTTCTTCTCATTGACAAAATTCAACACAAGCTGTAAAAAACACGCAGTGAACAAAAATTGAAGTTTGAAATTTTTATTTTCAATTGTACATTTTTGGACGAAATCGTCAATATTGTTGGCTGTTAGATACTAAGTATATTCTTATGTCTTACTTTTAATAACGTATATCAGTGGTAAATAAATCTTATACGGATCGTTCTTATTGTTCAAGGATTTGGACGATTTTTCTTACAATCATTACTCATTTCATCTCGCCCACATTTCAAGGGAGTTTTTGCTCAAACGATAGAAAATAATAGACCATTTTCCGTCTTAAATGGTTTTCTACCGAATAATGTGCACGTGAAAGAAAGCCAGTGTCCCTGAAAAAAAAACTCATCATACTGCCCATGAAATTGAGTTGAAATTCGCGTAGCCGCATTAATGCTTCTGCTTAACTATGAATTTCCCTTTGTGATGGATATAATCTATGAAGTTTGTAGAAAGTTTCTTTGCCCGATATTATTACGAAAAAACTAATTAATTAAATTTAAATATGCACACTGAATTAAAGTAGGATAAAAAACAGAAAGCAAAATTTTATTAACCATTATAGTAAAGAAATTTTTGAACAATAAATTAATTTTTTTATTTAGGCTTGTCTTGGAGCGTCCAAATTTCTTCATCAGTGCCTAATCAAAAGATGATTTAAGAAAACAAACAATGTTATTTACGCCAATATATTATCTTGCTGAAAGTCTTCAGTTCAAGCATAGGGGCTTTGAAAATTCTCAGATAAATATTTTCCCATGATGCAAAAAAATGTTTTCACTTAAGCTGAATCTTGCGTAAAAATACAAAGCAAGATGCAAATGACAACGCATTTTGGAGCAGAAAAAATCTAAATTGCGCATGGGAGGAAACAGCTAACCATTTTAAATGTTTTTTCTGCACTTAATTGCCACGTGATCGGAGCCTTTTATCGTCAAATAATCATAGTTTTCTGAAATAATACCACATTTGAACATTTGTCACTTCGCATTATTTAATTTTTGAACAACAACGCAAATTGACCAGTCGTGTTTCACGTCATGAATTTAAACAAATATTTCTGCTGAATTCCAAATTTCTTTTTGAATTATTCCAGGCAGAGGCAAGCGACGCGTTAGCACATGTTGCTGCCTTGTGCGTCATAGACGCGGGTGCCAACACTCTAGATGACCCTGTCTTCCGGCCAACGAAACAGGCCTTGTAACAAATACGCGTCTCGTTTCAAGACGTCCATCAAAGGTGAGTTATAGGCTTGCTGGAGCCCTCGTGTATCTCACTAACTGCTTCATAAATAAAGGGGTGCGTTGGGCCCTTCCGCTTCTCTAACGACTTTCTGAAGAGTACCGAAGGCTCGGCCGCTGAACGAACGATCACTGTCAGCCGCAATAGATAATGTGTGCTTACAAATGACCGAAATTTCGCGGTTTAGTCTTGAAAATAGGCAGGTTACTTTGGAAAATTCCCGTGCTTCATTATGAGGTCTGTGTCGGCCGATGATGGTTGTGAAGGCGTCAGCAAAACAAATGGTGGTCGGAGAGGGAGCCGATGTGCTCAGGTAACAAAATTGCTCTAAATTTTCTCGGTTCGAAAACAATGCAGAGGTGAAGGAAGAACGAGTTTGGTCATATAACACGCTGCTGTTGATTAAACCGGAATGTAAGCCCTGAGAAGAACCTAGTTGGGTCTTTCAACGACTTGAGATCGATTAAACAAGAATATAAGAGAACAGGAAGCGAAAAGCCATACATGTTGATGCAGTAGGAACGGACGTGTAGAGGAGGAATTAGTGAGGTGATGGTCGCATTTATAAAACCAAAAAAATACATGAGTTTTATGAGTTTACAAATACACGAGCTTAAAATACATGAGTTGTGCACAATCATCTCGTTTAAACCGTTGTTTATTTGCAGCAATGAATGTTGTCATTGTTAATTGATGCTGCGATATTCGGAACTCCCCCGTTCTTCGCTCACTCAGGCGATTGCTCTCCATTTCTTGGTAGCAAGGCACACTTTGGAACATAGAAGTCGTTGGTGCATGGGCCTGATTGATGTCTGGCGGCACGGGACTTGGGATAGTCATCTAATGTTTTTCAACATATCTAATGAAACATATCTATAAATAGTTATTTAACGTTTTTCCGTCTTAAAAGGAAAATTTTCCATCTAAAATTCAGCTAAAGGGTCATTTGTTCTTTACAAGTCTGTTCCACAGCGTTCAAAGTAACTTCTCACTCTTTTCAGATCGTTCACAAATGATTGCGGTCATTTCTCAGAGGCGAAAGTGATTATTTTTGAGTGATAAAACTTCTTCAATGGGAGGAAATATCTGCCACGGTCGCTGCTTTTAGGCATCCGTGGAATAATTCCCCTTATTTTTAGAGGCATTATTATCACGCGGGAAGCCTTTCTTATGACCTCAGAGCTGGGATATTTGGAGCGGCCTGTGAATGCATTGCCTTGGAATGCCTTCGTTGCATTTGGGCTTTTTATTCTGCGAGCATTCCAACCTCTCGGCAGCGCCGGAAATGCCACAGGAAGCGTACTCAGGCAGCTCATGGCTCACTGGTGCAAACAGAGATCCAATTCTTGGCTCCAACACGAGTTACGGTAAATCACCTCGTGCGAATTTGAGCTGAATATGCTCGAGTTATGGGTTACAGTGACGAGCGTGGGGTCGTTTCTCCGAGCTGCGTGGAATCAACTCGCCGTTTTTTGGGCATGAATTGAAGGGGCTGCAGAAGATAGCTCGCTGCTGCATCCTAGCGCAACACGGGATGCTTTCACGATTTATGAGAACATTACCTGAGGGTACGGGGCACATCGCACAATCACCCCTTACTCATTACGTATTTAATAATGCAATTTGCGCTGCGCACACACCAAAGGGCACGAGTTACGGCTTTCCCTCGTATCAAAGTATTCTGGCATCACTGACATTTTCGCGACTGTTTGCCGAGGGTGAATGGCCGCGCATGATGGATCCTCGCCCTCGTTACGACCTGCCCACTTTTGCGGCCAAAATACGTGCAGGTAAAAGGATGCTCCTCGACCCGAGTCTCCGTGTTTTGATGATGCCATGATTCACGAACATGACAAGCGTTTGTATGGCGAGCAGACATTGCATGAGGCCGCTACTTTGCTGGCTGACATTCAGAGTGAGCTCGTAGGAATTTTATGAAATGAGGAAATTGATAGGCGGTGGCAAAATTGCTACGAATAACTTTGTATAAAGCTTCCGATTGTTGTAAATAGCCTTTAAAAACTTCTAGTTGTTGTAAATAGCTTGAAATATCTCTAATTGCTTATAAATTGTCTTGGAAAGTCTTGAAAAGACTTTTGAACAGCCTCCAATTGTAGATTCTGCTTGTGCTTCAGTGTTTTTAAAGAATAGAACGCACATAAAATATAAAGTTGCTAATTTTGAATTCATTCAGCTTTCACCTATCAATATGGCTGGCGAAGAAATCATGAAAGGTTTAATGCCTGCAAATTTCAAAAAAATTACTCATAAGCATTTGGCAGTTTGTTATTTTGAAGCATTGATGTTTTGAATATAAAATATTTATTTCAAGTTGAAATGAGCGTTCATATTAGAGCATTGCTCCCATATTTTTAAGGAGGAGACTTTCTCACTGCGCAAAAATTGGAGAAAGAAAGTGCTGGGAGAATTTACTGAGGAGGCCATAGTAATTGACGCGATTTTTGTTGCGCAATAAATTAGGTGCATTAGAAATTTACCGATCATGCCGCAACAATTGACTCGAATTTTGTTCCTCTTCTCACTACACTACCTAGTATAGAGGAAATAAGAATCATAAATTACGGGAGAATCGAACATTCTTTAAGCCACATGAAAATCATTCCCATCTCAATTAGACGGTTTCAGTACTTTTAAAATTTATGAATAAAATTTACATGATCTCTCTGAAGGTTTTACAACTTAATTGCTTTTGTCTAAATATATCAAATGTATTTTGTCTAAATGTATGACTGCGTCGACAAGACTTTAATGATTCTGCATTGAATCATGTAAAGGAACTCAATCATTTAGAAATATCATTATTATTCACGTATTAGCAAAGAATGATTCGTATCACTAATAATTCAACTCCATGCCAACAAGGACGGGTTAATTCGTGTGTCCTATTAAGAATCTTTTACATAGTGCTACGCTTAATGTAATCCAAAATACAATGAATCAAAAATAAAAATCAATGACTCAAATAAAAAATGACAAGTTTTCACTTCGATCCAGAGCCTTTCTCAGCTGTCAACGAGTGTGTACGGAGACACAGGACATGACTTCGACTACATGATTGCTACCGTACGACTACATGATTGCTACTGAACGACTACATGATTGCTACCGTACGACAACATGATTGTTACCGAACGACAACATGATTGCTACTGAACGACTACATGATTGTTACCGAATGACAACATGATCGCTACTGAACGACTAAATGATTGTTACCGAACGACAACATGATTGTTACCGAACGACAACATGATTGCTACTGAACGACTACATGATTGTTACCGAACGACAACATGATTGTTACCGAACGACAACATGATTGTTACCGAACGACAACATGACCGTTACCGAACGACAACATGATTGTTACCGAACGACAACATGATTGTTACCGAACGACAACGTGACCGTTACCGAACGACAACATGATTGCTACCGAACGACAACACGACCGTTACCGAACGACAACATGATTGTTACCGAACGACAACATGATTGTTACGTTTCGTGAAGCCCAGCGCCGATGACAACAATCCTAGCAGGCAACAGGCGACGCTTGTTGTAGCAGACGACGCCGCTGAGAACTCACGCCTGCAAATCAAGGTAGAGGAGACAAGGTAGAGTCATTTCTATGGGAGTAAATACACTTCCTCTTGTTCGGGTAGCAAATAGAAAGGCTTCATTTCAAACAAACTTTGTGACGCCACCATTGCAACAAGTTGTTAGGCTAATTGTGGGGTCTGATTTGGGGTTAGCAGTGCTGCCAGATGCAATCTGAACGCTGCTATTGGTGCGTTGCCATAACGTCAGCATTGCCACACGGTTGACGAAAAAAGACTGGTTGGACCCTACCTTGTTTCTTCTACCGTGGTGAATATCAAGCAAGTCGCGCGGTTGCTGTTCAAACTTCTCAGAGGTCGTAGAGGAAGTGCGGTTCGGGCGAAAAGAGAGTCGTTTTTCCCTAAATCTTGAGGTTAATTGAACAAAGTTTTGCTTGAAGTTAGAGTCAAAAAAGAGTTTTCGAGTGTCAGCGTAAAGACAGTTGTGTTTTTCTGTTTCATTCGCCGAGTTGTGTTAATTGTAAAAGTTTGAGTGTTTTTTGGTCAAAATGAGGTGAACTGCGTGGTATAGCATGTACTGAAGAGTATAACACTTGAATGTTGTGAGGATGGCAAAGCAAATCGATGTTAAAATGACTTTGAACTGGAGGCTCTGATCAATTTTTCGTTAATGACGCACGATTAATGCGGTTAATTTGTAAAATAAGCATCGTAAATCAGTGACGAACTCATAGTTTCTTGCTTCAGGCCATCTTAGTGTGTTTGAGGAGAGGAATTTCTATCATTAAAAAACAGAATAGCTTCCACTGCAGAGAGTCATACATTACGCAGTGGAACTGTTGAAATGGCTTTGCGAGGTATTTGTTTTGAAGTAAAGTTTAATTTTGTGAATGGTTTAGCTAACAATTTTTCTAATGTTAACATGACTCCACTTGAGGCCCCTGCATCAAAAGAAAATGAGGTGCGTTGCTCGAGAAATATCTCGCCATTCTGCATGAATTCACCCGAATTTTCGAAATATGCATGATGTTTTTTGCAATGTTTTTGAAATTAACTGAATTTTAATTAGTTTTTCCTAATTGTGCAGTGAAATGAGCAACCAAATTATTTAGTGAAACAAAGATACAGGGCAGTCGTAAATAATTTTAAACAATTTTTGAATAATAATTAATAATAATTCTTTTACAATTATAAATAATTATTAATAATTTTACGGCATCCATTCCCACATATGTAATTGCAGTTAATGGGACGTTAGCAAATACGTTGCTCTGGAAGTCCCTTGAAGTAAACACAATTCAGGATCATGTTTATTTTGAGCGAATATGAAATGATCGAGTTGGAACTATCTTGAGAAAATATCTACGGAGTTTGACCCGAACATTTAAATATAATTCCGTGGCTTCGGAACTCATTTTCGATACTTATGTACATACACAGACATGAAAGCAAGCTAAGATTGACAATAACGAAATGCAAACCAGAAACGGAAGACGAAAATTTCTCGAAGATATTAAGTACTCATTAGCAGAAATTTTTCTTTACTCTTTGTTAAAATACAAGGAAAGTGTGAATCCCTTGTTATATTTGTTAAGAATTTTATCAACCTAATTTTCTGTGATATATAATATCAGGAATGTAAATGTTGAGAAGATGTGTAGATGAAAATAAAAATTACGAAATGTTTTACCATCTTTTTCACTCAATAAAATTACGTAAATATCACTCAATGACCAAAACGTTGAACTAAGGCAAAAATGCAAATATTTTTAGACGGACAGCCAAATTTTGAAGCCAGCTCGGAAAAAACCTAATCTATCTGAAGTTGAATAAAAATTAAAACTTTCTAACGAAATTCTTATTCAGTTATCATTTTCAAAGCATGAGGGACAGTGGTGAATATGTTGGTCTTTTAGCAAGTTGCAGATTTCTTGTAATCAAGAGAATTTATCCTTGAAATCTGAGTTTTGCTGAGGAAGTGAAATGAGAACTTTATCTTTACCCAAACTATTACAAGGATATACCTAAGTGAGAGGACATTAAGGAAAATGGCGACGTCAAAATGTATTTTGCAATCTTATGCTATTTGAAAATGAAACATTGGTTGCCAAAGGCTGGTAAAATTACGTCGTCATCGATACTTGTCCCATGATTTTCCTAAAATTTTTGCTCAACTCAGCGCTTTGTGCCTGTAATTTCCGACAAACACGCGTAGGTAATTTTTTCATTGCTATTTCTGTACTAATATAATGAGATCATAAATAACCCCGTAACCAGTACTTAACATTATTTCACAGTAACTGAAATTAGTTTTATGAAAAACTGAAACCTCAGAGTACAATATTCACATTTAAAAAAAAATACTAAGAATTCTTCATGACATCCACTCAATTTTTTCTTATGCTCTCATTATGGCCTTCTAACTCTTGCATGAATAATTCATAGTTTACATCACAACGCGGAGATCTGCACTGGCTTAAACGAGTCCATGAAGATGCTTCACTAAAGAGAGCTTTCCAACAACACCTGATGGCAGACATGAGCTGTGACAAAATTTAACTTGCTTCCAACCTTGTAAGAAAAGGCGATTCATGATTGAATTATATGCAGCACGCGGTGACACACAGCTAACGCAGTTAGGTATGCGCACATTACAAGAGGATCAAGATAGGATTTAATTGCAAAGTTCTCAAAGTTTGTTACGAAGCAGCTGGTGCAAACTGACGACTGTAATGCAGCGCTATCAGATGACAATAGATTTGTTCTTCAATCCTTTTGAAATGACAGTCAAATTATCCACGGAATATTTCATTCAAACTTTTAGTATCTTTTTTTAAATGATGTTATTTTCAAGTCCTTCCCCATCACTTCCAATTACTTCAATTTTCGAAATTATCCATTATTTTTATATGCATTCACACATGAAAGGGATGCTTATTTTTTATCACAAGTATTCTTATCTCAAACGGTAACATGTGTGTGCTCAATTAGCTCAAGTGTACTCAAGTGTGTTCAATTAGCTCAAGTGTGCTCAAGTGTGCTCAATTAGCTCAAGTGTGCTCAAGTGTGCTCAATTAGCTCAAGTGTGCTCAAGTGTGTTCAATTAGCTCAAGTGTGCTCATGTGTGCTCAAGTATGCTCAAGTGTGCTCAATTAGCTCACGTGTGCTCTAGTGTACTCAAGTGTGTTCAACTAGCTCAAGTGTGCTCAATTAGCGCAAGTGTGCTCAAGTGTGCTCAATTAGCTCAAGTGTGCTCAAGTGTGTTCAATTAGCTCAAGTGTGCTCATGTGTGCTCAAGTATGCTCAAGTGTGCTCAATTAGCTCACGTGTGCTCTAGTGTGCTCAAGTGTGTTCAACTAGCTCAAGTGTGCTCAAGTGTGTTCAAGTGCATTCAAGTTTGCTCAAGTGCGCTCAACTAGCATTGTATCTTGAAGTCAACAAATTCTCCCGTGAACACTCAACATTAGAACCCTGCATGTTTGCATCCCCTGCTAGTCAACAAGATGTTAGCTTTTCCGCGTCTCATGGCTGTCACTCCTATCAAAGGACCTTTTTATCTCCGCCGGGAGCACAAACATGCCGTCATTGGTCCAGGATAGTCGTGTCACGCTCAGCTTCGCGAAGGAAGCAGAAGTTATAAAACTGGGTTTGCATTTCACTTAAGTTGTGAGTCAGAGATTTTTTTGGTATATCCTTGAATTAGGATTCTAGCTAACCTGTAATAACGAGCGGTGTTCATAGAGACGAGAAAAATGACCGAACTTTAGCCGTACAAAGAAATATTTAGCACAAATTCGAAAATTTTCCTCGCTGAAACTGTTCAAGACAACTAAACTAAAAAATCACGCAATGATTATTTGCAAGTATATAAATCTTAAATCGTTTTTCAGGTAATACATCAGATTACTGATCCTTATGCTGTAAAATTGAAAAGTAAATTTTCTAAGAACAACTAGAATTTTTGTGTTTTATCAACCGGTTGGTTCTTCTTCTTTCACCCAGAGATTTCCTTCGCGATTTATTTCATTTACTCTCAAATTAATCAAGTGTGAAACGCTTAATATAAATTCGGCAGCATAAGCAAAATGCAAAAGGAAAGCAAGAGGATAGGAATGCAAATTCGCCCTCTGTTATTCTAAAGTTCCATTTTTAAATAGCTCCGTTCCTAAGGTGTATCTTCTAATGAACATGTGTTATTTTATGAAGTGTTGCATAATATTTTGCGTAGGCTTACAACCCATCTACTTACTTAAAGATCTTCATCGTGCTGAAACTTTTTCTTGTGCAACAGTGAGAAAGGGCGACAATATAGAGTTGATTGGCGAAACACATGGGCTTTAATTCTGCGAACCAAAAATATGAAGTCGTCATGTCCGAGCGCTTCCATTGGTCGAAAAGCCTTGCCATAATCTACTGTCCGTAATCATGACATAAGTAAACAGTAAGTACCCGCCCGCACTGGCTGTGAAGCAAGTCACTCAGGCTACAGTACCGTCTTTTGTTTCTCCTAAGGCAATTACTGACCGGAGGCCCGGCCATTTGGCACCAATGCAATAACAATGGCTGGCCATTACTGGGCCCTACTTAGGCCATCATTAGGTCCCCCTCCCCAGTTCTTGGGGCTTGCTGAGCCATGCAAGCTCCCAGACAGACGCCGCATCTTTTCTCGACGTTGGAAGCTGCAGACGCCATTCCAAGGACTCCGGTTCCGCTTTGGCTCGAGCTTGCGACACAATCCTGAGGGTGTTTTTGTCGCACTGGTATTGTAGGTCAAACAAAAACTGAATACGGGGCCAAAAACTTGACATTGTTGCTATTGATCCAATAGTAGGCTATTCTTGCTAATTTTGAAATATGGTAGCGTGTGCGACACGATTCTAAGGGTGTTTTTGTCGCTGCTTTCTGTGGCTCACCGGGCCAAAAACTTGACATTGTTGCTTCTGATACGAAAGTATGCTATTTTTTGTTAATTTGGAATATTTTTACGTGTGTGACACAATTCTGAGGGTGTTTTCGTCGCTGTCTTTTGTAGAACGCTTGTTTTGTAGCGCAAACAATACCTAAAGACCAGGCCTAAAGCTTAACATTGTTGCTTTTTGATACAAACGTAAGGCATTCTTGATAATTTTTGAATATTGTAACAAACGAACCATTGAAGCATGTAAAGTGATTCAATATTTCCTAAAGTCAAATCGAGGCTTCATCTGTTTTCAAATTATCAAATGAATTCCGTTCCAGTTAGTTGAGTTTCGGTCATTAAAATAGGACTTAACTTTCCATTACAGATGAATTGTTTTCTCACAATTTTGTGTGTCCTTTGCAGAACTGATCCAGCTTCTCCATTGTTGATAAAACGTTTGAAAAATTTTTCACCCACCAAGAAATATTGTGTAGAAACACTACCTTGGTTCCGGACTGGAACTTGACGCCCCTTTTATTATTTTTACTGTCAATACAAATGACAGAACGAGGAATGTCGTATGAAATATTCACTTGTTGAAATGAGCATTCGCTCATCATCAACTAAGAGATTTTTGGAAAAAATTTTTACAACGTGTTAAGGATATGGAATTTATTTTATTCAGAGTACAAAACCAGTTTTGAGAAGCTGTTCAAGTTCTTCTGAGTTGTCCAAAGTTAATAGAAAATCTAACTTAATTTAGTCATTCATTTAAAATTTTGTGTGCGAAGGTATTTTATTCCACTGCATTCTATAGATATACAAGTAACTTTTTTCTTAGATTTTTTCAGTTAATAATGAGCGAACCCTTGAAATGTCTCTTTTAGCAATTAGATGTTTCATACGATATTCCCCCTTTTTTAATTTATATTTAAATTTCAAAAAAATTTCTACCGGCTATTTTAATTTTCAATTATGAAGAAATTAAAAACAATGAGCTGTCAGTTTCATCGAGCATATCTTATTTGGAATAACAGTTTATCATGAATTTGATCAGTTCGAATGAAAATGTTTCATTGTATTTACTACATGGCATTCAATACTTACTGAATGAATTTAATAATTAGGGCAAATTTATACCATTTTATATGAAAGATTCATAAACAACTTTCCATACCTTTGAAGGATCGCATATTGCAATTATTCTTTACATTTCCGATCTGCATTCTTCAAGAACTGCATAAACAAAATGTTAAAAAACAACTTTTGCGAAGCAAATGAACTTGCACGAAAAAAGACGGTCTTGAAAAGTGCTGCGGTGAATCAATCGGGGAATATTTACTTCAGGAAAAGTGAGTTATCTTCAAAGTTTGTTTTCGTTGCGTTACGAAAGAAAATGCGAAATCCATTTTTGCCATCGCTGATCTCCGCTAATTGGACCGCCTGATGGGCACTCCGCCTCCTCCAAGTAATTTAACAAAAGTCATCCAAGAATTCGCTAAGAAAATGAATTCGTCGGTCTCGAACTTTTTTGCCGCCTGCAGATTCTTTTCTGGCTTTCAGTTTCTATGAGGTCGAATTTTTGACTCGCGTCCGTCTTTGTTGAGGTTATGTAACGATGTTTTTTACACCGATCTTAGATTGCATCATAAATTCAATGGTATAATCAAGTATGTCTTAATTTATGCTTAACAAGAATTAAATACGAGCTGAAATGCAGTTTATTCGTCAAAGTAATTACGAGTTGAAATGAAAAGTTTGCTTTGTTAAAACATTTCCCATTCTTATGAAATCACCGAGCTTTCTGCAAGTGTTTTTTTCTTAGGCTGTGTTGGTGGTAGT
>JACJUY010008952.1:32732-44947 GCA_014220935.1 Platorchestia sp. MABIK | reverse complement strand
GAAAGCGTCTTGGCGTCCTGGTGTTAGTTATAAGGCATTTGAAAAACCAATGTACAAGGTGATATGTTTCAGGCTTGAATTGGAAATAAAGCATCCGTAGATGCCGATGTTTGTTAACCCAAAAAAGTGGCGGCTCTGTATCGACAGCTCGTGCAGAAGCCTCAAAGCAGTGCTTATTACTAACGGAAAATGTACCCATCTCTCCCCCTCGCCCACTCTGTCCAGCTCAAAGAGGAATGCAATAGTGTCAAGATCTTGTTGGATGCCTTGATATATGAAGAGTACCTTTGGGAGGTTATTGGAGACTTCAAAATGGTGGCTTTCCTGATGTGTCTCCAAAGCGGCTTTACCAAGTATCCTTGTTATCTTCGCCTTTGGAACAGCAGGGATATACCATGGCACACTACTTCAAGCGGGACAGGCCAAAGGGAACCAAGTTTAGTGTGAGTAAGAACAACGTCAAATGAGAGCCATTGTTGGTTCCCAGAATAATACTGTACTCTCCACTCCACTTAAAACTGGGCCTTATGAAATAATTCGTCAGAGCTCGACATAGATTTGGAGTCCCCAACTTTCGAATACCTCCAAGGTTTTTCTTCAAGTTCTCCAGCGAAAGTTAAAGCCGGTGTCTTTATGGTCTACGAATAAAAAAGGTAATGGAGTGCAACCCAGTCTATCATTTACGACGCCTGCATACATGTTTTTCGCAGCCTAAGCGATTTAAGAGATTAAATCGATTAGGCGGCGAAAAATATGCATGCAGGCAGCGAAAAAGTAGGACTGGGAAGGAGGTTCCCGAAAAACTCTCAAGGACAGAGAGAACAGCATGGGACAGCTTTGTCGCAGTAGTTTTTGGCTTCTTGAGGGGGAATCCGAAAACTATGTGGAGCTTGTTGAGAACTTGGTGACAAACTATGGCAAAATGGGTTGCAGGATATCCCTTAAAGTCCATATCCTTCACGCCCATCTTCATAAAGTTAAGGGAAACATGGGGGCTTACTCCGAGGAGCAAGGCGGGAGCTTCCAGGATATATTGGACTTTAAATCAGGCTACCAAGGGTCTTACAATGAAAACATGATGGGAGACTATATTTGAGGGCTTATTCGTGAAAGTAATCTACAGTATAAGAACTTACATTGATAAGAAGAACTCCTCATTTCTAATGTACCTATTGTCTCACTGGTTTAATTTAAAAAAAAATGAATGCTACTATTGCAATATCTGTCGTTTTGTTTCAACTTTGTTCAAGTCAAACTTCAAATTTGCCCATTGTCCCTATGAGAATAGGTAAATTTCAAAAGAATATCATCCTAGGCACAATAGCAAAATTAGAAATGAATACAAGTATTTTTTCATGCTTTCTAGACGAAAGTAAATAAGAAATAACAGTTTCAACTCAAGGACAGAAACTTTGTTACACGGTGTAACGAGTCCCAGCCATTCAACTAATACGATGCTTAACTCAAGTTACATACAGCGGACAACACGAGGAACTAATTGAGGTTTGCATTTGTTGACGCGCTAGGGCTCAAGGAACGACTGTAAACTCCTCTGGTTTTACAGATCTCCATTTTCATAGCGCTGATGAGACATTTAAATGAAAATCACTGTTTTGAGAAAGACAGGCTAGATATCTGTTCTTCTTTCTTGCTTCTATTTCATTACTAATATATTGACTTTTCATGCATTTTCTCACTCCTTAAGTAAAATCTTCATTTAAAACTGGCCTTTTGTTAGTAACACGCCGGTACAAAACTGTTGCAAACGTAGTTTCTGAAGCCCGGTACTTATAAATGATCACACAATCAGTGTGGCATAGATTCATCATTCTCCACATCGATTGAGGTCACCGATCAAAATCTATTAACTTTGAATCAGAAGTCACGAGTAGAGTTTGTAAGCCCAGAACTTTGGATTCCCATATTCGATTTCTGGAAAAAGAACATCGTTAACGTTAAGCTGTTTTAGTTAAACCATGCATTGGTAATCTGCATTGACTGCTGCTTGGATATGACCCACTTGGATGAAGGAAATGAAAATCCAATTTTACACATGAGCTCTAATGAGCCAATCAGTGAGTTCTTTAATTACATTGGACCCTGTCTACGATATTTGGTGGTTGCTACTGCACTTGTGCCACGATTTTAAATACGAAAAAGATTGACTTCCTATAGTCAGACAAGCGCTAGTCAGATGCAGCTGCAAAGATTTAAAATACCCNAACCGCAGAACCCTTGAACTGCAGAACCCTTGAACTGCAGAACCCTTGAACTGCAGAACCCTTGAACTGCAGAACCCTTGAACTGCAGAACCCTTGAACTGCAGAACCCTTGAACCGCAGAGCCCATGAACCGCAGAACCCTTGACCCACGCCGTGCTTAATTAGTTTTCTAGAAGTTCACATTTCCAAGTAACATCTTTTACTCAGATATATGTACGTTCTATTCATTGTAACTGTTTCACCAGAGTACGTATAATTTTAGCCACCCAATTCAGAGTTAAAACTTGGGAGGCTGCACATTTTTTGTGTTGTCAGCAGTTCGATTAATAGAAATTGTTATTACGATCACATTTTATTTTCCAGCATTGAAATTATTTTTAACCCTTTGACAGCATTGTGCGCCACCGGTGGCCACGGTGGGGAATTTCATGGTTCTGCTGACTGACCTGGTAGTCGTAAACTCGATTTATATAAATACCTAATTAACATCAAAGTTTTTTACTTACCATCGAAGTTTATTATTTAACATCAAAGTTTGTTACTTTACATCAAAGTTTCTTACTTAACAGCAAAGTAAATTACTTAACATCAAAGTATATTACTTAACATCAAAGTATATTACTTAGCATCAAAGTATATTATTGAACATCAAAATATATTACTTAACATCAAATTTTATTGCTTAACATCAAAGTTTATTACTTTGTCAACACTGATCGAGATGATTTGTTTTATTTGACTTTCAGAAAGAATAATCGAACATGTCGGCATGTATATTGAAATTTTTATAAATATAAAGGTTTTTTGAGTTCAATTGTAGGAATACATAATTGTCATACATCTACAAATATCCTTAAAGCCTTCCTTATCTCACGCCTTGAATGGATTTAAAAGAAAAAGTTTGCAAGAAAAATTTGGTTCGATAATAAAGTCAATAATTATTGTGGTATTTACAAGTCTCATGTGAGCTTTCGAAAACGTCACTTCTGGCAGTTTATCTTTAAAAGTTAGACGGAATTATGAAAAATAAAATATCGTTACACATTTTGAATTCGAAACTAATTTCATTCAGATTTTTTAATTTTTCAAAGTTTTCATTGGATGTAACCTCGGATTTAACCAAAGCGCTGAATTTTTCAAGTAGGGAAAAATCAGTGAATCATCATCGTGAAACAGAAAACATATTGCGAACATTCAATGTTTATACAAAGTAGGGCAAAATCATTAGCAGTCAAAATAAATGTGCTTCGAAAACAATTAGCGTTGATCATCATTTTCATCTTTTCATCTAAAACATGTATTGGAAGTTTTCCCATACCTATTGCGTTGGTGTGGTCTGATAAATCAAAATGTTTGCTCAAATTCGGTGAATTTTCAGAGCAAAAATGAACCCAGATCTGTGATCAGTGAAAACTTTCATAAAAAAAAATATTTCGCCAGAACTGTGGTGTTAGGTCCGAGCGACGATGTTGTACTCTACACCGAAGAAGCAAGCCTATTTATCAGCACGCATTAATTTAAGATATAAAGAAGCTCACTTGGTACGTTTTTAGAGAACCCCAAAACATTGCCTACTTCTTTACGTACTGCTTTAGATGTTTAGATTTACAAACTTTTGAAATCGATTCTTTAATTCAAGACCATTATTAAATGGCCAGTTGCTGAATGAGTGGTCGCTAAATGAATAGCCGTAGTAATTGCCAAATTAAAAAATTTCAGAAAATTCAAGGTCGAGTCAATTATGACGCATTTGTATTTAACGTTTAATCCTCTACGATTTCTGAATTGAACAGGAGTTAAAGTTTTTATTCTGATCGGTAGCAGATCTGAAAACTTACACGGTCAACTTTCGACGATCAAAAGTAAGGAACTCATGGTACCTTAGACACATTTGAACTTCGAAAATGCTTTAATTAATGTCATATCAACAGGCTTTACATAAATCGTTTTATCAACAGGGAATCTTAATGCCCTGACCGTGTTTCTAAACTTAATTCATGGATGAAGTTTCCGTCTTAATGTCTTACTGTGCCCGGAAAACTCAAAAATACTCCTTTTCCAACTTAATAATATATTCAAAATTACACTGTCTGCGCTTCAAATCTTAAAGTTTTAATCATGTCATGGTTTTTGGATAGTCTCTGCATGATAGGCTGAAATAATAATCAAGAGGATTTAGCCACTATCTGAAGAAAAAATTAATGATGTAATAAAGATGGCAATGTAAAAACCAAGAAGGAGGTAGTTTTATTATTGCAAGACAATAATTGCTGTAGTATATCATATATACCTTGCAATCAGCGATTTCAATAATTCAAGTTAGTTCATTCTTTTCTGGATCTAGTTTTGAAATCATGGTGGACTTTTTCAAGCATTCTTTCATAATTTCGGACTACTTTAAGATTTTTCTATTATTATATTGGCATAGAAATATGATTATGATCTCGTGGTCATTTTCAAGTTATAACGCCGCCTTCGCTATTCATAGATAAGTATGAATATGTCACAGGGAGTATTTATGAGTATTTAGTCTACAGCATGAAGAACGCATCGGATGCCACTAAAATGGAAATCATGTTTAAATTGTGTTTACAGGTATCGAATTTTTACAGCTTCCTATGTTTTGCATTCTTGACAGCTACAAAACAAGTTGACAGTCTACGGAGTTTGCAATCAGATTTAACTATGCCACAATATGAGGCAAATGGTCGCCGCGGAAGGTTACAGACAGCTTCATGAAATTTCGCTACGGATAGGAATGAAGGAATCCACATAGTTCAAATATTCAATCACCAATCTCGATGCATGGAAGAAAGGTATTCCGTTTGTAAAAGAACATGTAGGAAGTTTTAATTAAAAAAAACGTAGATTTAGCTATATCGTTCAAAAAGACTATAAATAGAAGACGCCCAAGGAAAGATCCTTGTGGTATTCTGTGGCTAATTGCCAGTAGTTCAAATTTTGAATCAACAATGGCAACGTTTTGCTTCAAATTTGTTGGGTATGATTTGAATCAATACCCAATCAATTAATCATTGAAATTCCTCTAATGCCATTATTTTGGAGATTTGAGAGTAAAGTGCTATTTCTACGCTGCAGAAAGTTTTCCAAAAGCCAAGGTATAAGGAGAAAATAAGCTTTCCTCCATTTATTTTTTCTCACTCCCAACTTTTAACACTACCCAACACATCATTTCATTATACTATTGCAAAGCAATCCAAAGCTTAAATGTCTTGTACATGTAAAATGTGGTACCTATGTATGTTAATCATTTGCAGACATTTTGCGCCTTATTCCAAAGATACTGTGATTTTTTTTCTAATATGAAACCCATAAGGACACTCATGATTTGTTTCTTATTCACATCCAAAAATGCTCTTGTTAGGCTAGTGTAGTGCAATTATCATATCATCTCTTACGCTCTAGAGTATATTATAAAAACCATACCTAGGCCTCACATATTCTGGAAATATTTCTGTACTTGGGAACCGTTTTTGGACAATCGTTTTCATGTTTCTGACTCAGATAAGATAGACTGTTTTGTGCCACTATTTCTAGTACGGAAATTTCATACAATTCAGGCCGTTATAAAAGGTATTTTCTCGGTGTTTCTTGATTGGAATGCTAGTTTATACTGATTAGTTTACGCTGATATTTGCACACATGCTTACTTATGTATATGTGTACTTGTGCACGCTATGCGTGCGTAGATGGGTGAATGTGTCACTACGTAATAATTCATTTCACTTCATTATTATAAAGCATTTATTAAAAATATACAAATATTTGTTGCGCGATCACCCACATATGATAAATCAGACGCTTATGACCCAATAATCTTTTCGATACAATATTTAATTAAACATCGTTACAATATTTCATTAAAAATTGTAAGCAGCAACACATACTGAAAAAGTTGTCACGAATTTCCTTTGCTCACCTCGGAGAAGCGACTGGTTAATGATATATGATACAAACAGTCCAATTATTATTTCAGTTATACCTTTTAGGTTTTTAAAACGTTTTAATCAACGTTTTTAATCAACTCGATTTATTTTCAAGTTGTTCATACATGCAGTGACATCGGAGGAATTAGTGGTAGTCGCAAAGAAAAATGAGCTGTGTTCACGGACATGTTCCACGTATTCAAAGTGGTCAGTCGGTTCACTGGGGATACGATTATACATCTGCCTCTAAAAGGCAAAAGTGCTCGCAAACCGCAGAAGAGCGGCGCCAAAACAAAATCTTCGAAGGGTCTTAAAAATGGGCAGAGATCAAGGTACGGTGCTTGGGAAAGCAAGATTTACTACCAGATCAGTCGACCATTTTGACCGTCCAGAGCGCTTTGACCTCTGGTGAATGCTCTAGAACATCTGATAAAACGCTGCACATTCATCCGTGCCAACGTGTGACAATTATCATGGAAAATTCCAATGAGACAGTAAGATAATTTCAGTAATTTTGGTACATTCTAAAGCGAAACTGATATTTAATTACATAAAATTAATGTTATGATGATGCAAATGATTAACTACGGAGTTTGTATAAAAAGTACTATTATCGTACCAGCTTGGGACAAATGGATCATGATTCCATCAGGTTACGTTGAGAAACGTCATTTTCTGGCAGACTCATAACTTTTTTGTTCACTTCTACTCTGTCTGTTCAGCATTTTCTTCCGTAGGTTTGTTGAAATCCTGAAACTGTTCGCAACCTTTTTAGGCGTTTATGTGACCTCGTTGCTAATAAACCAAAAACTGACCTGGGGATAGACCGGAGTTTTTAATCTACTTTGTATGCTCGTATAGAGTGCGCGTGCGGTATGTCCAGTATAACATTTGAAGAATGGCATGACGCAAAAAGCAAATTTGACAGATTGCTACATTAGTTATAAATTAACGGTATTCTTATCCTTGTTTTTTTTCAGCAATAAAAGACATTTCATTCCACAGAGAAACGCACCTGCACTATTTGGAGATCGTACGTGGCTGTGAGGTGGCCGGGGTCTGGTCGGGAGGACCCGATGTATGACGCTTCCTACATCTCGTGGGGGAACGGAAAAGACGTCGTCCAGACAAACTCTACCACCGATTACATTTCTGCTTCCAGCAGCCAATATTTTCCGAAATTAGCAGTTGATGGCTGAGCTTGTGGACGATTTAGTTATTTCTGTCCTAAAAAGTTTCCCGCCAGTTCCTTCCAAATTTACTTGGGTCTAATAACGAAAATTTAGGGCGTCATTCCAGTACCCGAGAGCAATAGTTACTTCGTCAACGTTATAGTACATTTGAGCAAGATTTCTTTTGAATCCGATAGTTTGTACGGAGCTTCGGCAATGCCTGTAGCTTCCATGTCCAGCAATGCTTTCACACAAAGCGGTCCACCAAGGAGTGGTTGGTATGTACTTCACGTACTACAGCCCTAAAGAGCTCCATTTTTGAATTTGTGAAGCGCTGGTGATCTCAGCATGAATTTGAGCCACAAATCGAAGGACAGTTCACTATGCTTTGATTATACCTGCCAACGTGAACCCGTAACTTCCATGGTAGCGTTTACCAATACAACTCGTGCCTCATTTTTGAAATTAGTTCTTCATTCTTGCAACTATAAGCTTCTGCAAAAGTTTCAAAAAGCTTCTCAAAAGCTTATTTTAAACGACGGTGAAACACTGGAGACAAAACAAGGAACTGATAAATATCACGTTGGAAATGTGCTCTAGTTTCCCGAATGTCGTGTCAATTGGAATCATTCGTGTGGAAACTCCGTGAATTCAAATGGGATCGTTTTAAACTTGAGAGTTACCATCTATTAAACTGTCGCTGAAAGTTAGATGCTAAAATTTCGTTAGAATCTGGTACTTAGTTTATACCCATTCTTGTCCAAAGAACAAACTGCGCGATATAATAAATTTGCTGGTATACATGAATGTAAAACTATAATTTACTGTCCTAATGTTGCAAATTAGAATATAAACCAGCATGAATGGTCCCAATGAGACTTTCTGGTCATTAAAAATTATTCAATGATTTTGATCTTCCGCATCACTGAGATCACCAAACAAACAACATACAGATCGGTACAATTAAGTATGAATGCTGTTTTGATCCTCAGCATTTTTGCGCATACGAATCCTTCATTTGTAACACAAAATTTTAATATTTGTTTAATTTTTTGAGTGTGCATGCAACACATGCATGTCATGAACTTTTCCTATTTTCCCTAGCCTATTTTCTCAGTTACAAATCCCTGTGAACGAACATTCATTATTAGCTTTTCATTCATGCTTGTGAATCGATTGCACTTCAACAATTTATACAACATTATCACGAGAATGTGATTTTACTATTGCGTACACGGGTTGATGTTTTCTCAGTTTTTACAGCTCTCGCGTGCCTGACTCCGCCATGTTCTACATGTTTTGTTCTCCTCAGTGCGTGCAACTCTTCACTTCATGAATTTGGATCATTAGGAGTTATATTTGAACGATCGAAAACAAGATTCTTTGTCGTATTCTTCAAATATGTTAAGCTGTTGCAAGACTACATCCTACTTCTAGCTTCGGTTCTATTCTTCATAAACGCAACAGCCTGAACATTGATGACTCTATGCTTGTGTGTAACGAAAAGCATGTTTCAAATAACTGAGCAGTTGACCTTGATTAATTGTTTTTCAAGCATGATCATTTATTTTTACTCGTCATACGTAGCTCGTGGTTTAGTGAACTCGCATTTCCGTTTCTCAAATTTTTTATTGCAGATGTTCACTTACAACAGCATGAGATATTTAGAGGCGTCTAAAACTATGCATCGTAACCTTTACGTTCTCTTCAGTCACATGTGGGAATTTTTTTAAACGTTATTTAAGAGAATCTGTTTCCCGCTGTTTAATTTTCAGTTGTTCATCCAGTCGTTATAATACTTTCTGCTGAACGTCCACCAATTATATTGAAGAATTTTTGCAAAAAGTGATTTCAAGAATAAATTTATCGATAGCTCACGTGCTCATGTGTCAACTTATGGGAAATATTCTGTTTTTTCTATTGCTATTGCACTTTTTTTGCTCCATGTTGTGATGGATAACTCAAATCTTCAACTTAGAATCTCCCACTTCTAGACTAAATTTCATAACTCTTCAACTTAAGAACAATAACAATTATACGGTATTACAACTTCTGTTTTCGAAATAAAGATTACCAACGTGGAACTTTCCCTCAGTTCGGTTCAGATAAGTGAGGCTAGTCCGTGAGGTACCTGATGGCAACACTGAGGTAACTCAGCGCCACGCCGGTGTTGTGGGCGTAGCAATCCCCCGTCATGGTCACCTCTCT
The DNA here is from genome assembly GCA_014220935.1 of Platorchestia sp. MABIK. Taxonomy (NCBI): domain Eukaryota; kingdom Metazoa; phylum Arthropoda; class Malacostraca; order Amphipoda; family Talitridae; genus Platorchestia; species Platorchestia sp. MABIK. Next base: position 35,398 of record JACJUY010008952.1, on the reverse strand, counting down.
TCGAGGGCTCGGCTCGACGTTTTTAGCGACTTTCATGTCATCAAGATCGTTCACAGAATCATGGCTTTCATCTGGAAGAGAGCGTTTTTCAACTGCTCTCATACTTCTACCATCTCTCCTCTGGTTTATTGCATCAAAACCGTTGCTGTGGGTGAATCGGAAGCACCCTGAGGGCTTCTGCCAGGAAAGAATAGTGCGAATCCAGGAGAGGTTGAAAAATTCAGGCATGTAGACGGACGCTCCGCAGAGAAAGCCTGATGTAGAGAAAACGTAAGTAAAATTAAGTATATTGTCAACATAAGTAGAACTAAATCATATATTACTTTTTATTACTCTACAACAGTCAGGAAATAACTGTACTGTTTATTATAGAAGCTGTTTTTGTTGTTAGTTGTGCATAAATTATAAGAGTTATTTTAGTTCTCCTATAATATATCAGCGTTTTATTAATCTCTCAATATTCTTCATTTTTCATGAACAACAATTTCATTTTCGATGTGTGCACGCAACATCATAGACGTCGCTAAACATTCAATAGTTAAAAAGTTTAGATTTACAGAATTGGTCATGAAATGGTTCGTCTATAAGTGCATTAGAGCTCTCTAATGATGACTCAATGTGATAAGCTTTCTAGTTTAATTTCCGTTACAACTAACCTTGTTCAAGAAACAAATCTTTTTGGTTGTCAGGAATGCCTTTGGCCTCGGTGAGAGAGGCTTCCAGCAAGACCAGACGGCACTGGTAACGTAAAATATCGGGTGTTATTGGACCAACATTCAATGGCAGGCTGCTTCCGTAGTAGCGTCGCGCATAGGTCTCGAAATCAGGACCACAACCCGTCTGTAGGGGGATTAAAAAATTATTTGCGTTGACATTTAATTCCGATTTTGAAATGACACGCAGGTGTACGAGTGTGATATTGGGCATACAACCTTGAACGCAGGTGAAACTTCTCATTCCTGTCACTTGTTACACTAGACTAGACACACATTCCCTCTCCTATCATCATTTGTTACACTAGACTGGACACACATTCCCTATCCTATCATCATTTGTTACACTAGACTAGATACACATTCCCTATCCTATCATCATTTGTTACACTAGACTAGACATACATTCCCTATCCCATCATCATTTGTTACACTAGACTAGACATACATTCCCTATCCATCATCATATGTTACACTAGACTAGACATACATTCCCTATCCTATCATCATATGTTACACTAGACTAGACATACATTCCCGTTCCTATCATCATATGTTACACTATGTGTACGCAAACATGATGGCAAAACCCACACGTGACGTAGAAAATTTCAGCTGAAACAAGTAGGCGCCTGAATACATTCGAAACAACAGGCCATCATTAAAATTAACAATATCGTCTGATGCAAACCTGAACTCATACGGATAACACAATGGAACAAAATTTTGACTTTTTTCTGTCTATGATCAATTATTGTTATTTTCGATTTACATTTATCTAAATACGAAGAATATAATGACTACTCTCTTTAACTTTAATTTTTCTAAACTGGCCAGCGATATTTTTAAACTGACTTATTATAATATGCTAATATAAATTATCCGCAGCAATCCAGACAGATTCTACACTAATATGATGAAAAAAATGAAGGATCATTCAAGATGACTCCAGAAGCTTCAAAACTGATTTTTCTAACGTTCCACGAACTTCAAGAACATTCTTGCAATGTATATGACAGTCTAAATACAGGGAACGTGTGCTCAACAGGTCAGTTTACTTCTAGCTGTCACTGTGTAAACAAGTCAATCGTCATCAGTCATTACTATTTGCATTGATCAAGCATGGCATCTAGATGCCGTAAGCATCCTGCAGACGCATTTTGCTACGTCTTAGGCGAGTTTACCAAAATTAAAGCTAAAAACTCTTTGGAAAGATCACTGAAAATTCGTGAGTTCTACCATGAATGTTTCGGCATGCATGTCGGGATCAAAACAAACCTTGGGCACCTCATTTCACCTGCGAGCTCTACAATGCACTCTGACAGGTAAGAAAAACACTAATATCTATATTAGAGTATATACTTTTTTATTTTAACATATCCTATTACACTGAGTTGAACTTATCTGCAATTTTATACTTCTGTTTTCATTATGCAATTTTAGATTGGAACAGAGGTGTAAACAGAGCTACGAGATTACAATCCCCCGAATTTGAAGGGAACCAAGTGGTCACTCAAGTAATTGCATTTTCTGGATGGTACACTCGTCCAAACGTCGAGCAGGCAAAATGCGCCTGCTCTCATATATCCTGACCTTCTGTCATCCACTGCGCCAGTGCCACACTGCTCTGGGCTCTCCGTACTCACTCCTCCTTAGAGAGAGCAGCAGTGTTTACAAAAGGAAAGGAGTTCAGAAGAACATGAAGACACAGATCCAGGGTTCAGAGACGCAACCGATGAGAGAAGTCCACACTACCCCAGCCAAGAAGACATCAATGACCTGATCAGAGATCTTGGCCTCACGAAGTCAAATGGCGAGCTTTTGACGTCGAGACTCAAGCAGTGGAATTTACTAGATGAGAGTGCGCACATATGTCAGAGAAAGCGTCAACATCATTTTTCAATCTTTTCCACTCGTCAAGATGAGCTTTACTTTTGCCATGATGTGACCGGC
>JACJUY010008951.1:5841-35420 GCA_014220935.1 Platorchestia sp. MABIK | reverse complement strand
AAGGTCGTATTTATCAAAGGTTATAACTTCAAGAGAAAATTAGTTGGATGCATCATGAAAATATTTTCTATTACTGAAGCAGTTTTAGGAAAAATTCACATTTGTGGACTAATAAGGGAGAGAAGGGATTTTAAAATCGTCATATTCAAATATTTTAAAGTTAATTCACAGTTTTCAGCGCTTAGTGAGTGATTGTTGAATCCATTGCAGGTTATTACATCATCATGCTAAATTATATTGAAATAGATAGCTCATTGATAAAGATCCTTAGCTTACCTGAGGAAAGTAACCTAAGGAACTTTGTTCAAATGAGTAAGCGTTATTGTAGATTTAGCTTCAATTGATTATGTTTCAATGCAGACGAGCTTCAATTGTTTATTTCAGAAATCAATTTTGTCATAGGCGATTAGACAGGAATGCACTAACACCGCTGCAGCGTTTGCTTTTTTGTACGTTATGAAATATCGTGTAGCCTTGTATCATGTTCCTTTATTAAGAACTCATTCACCAGCTTCAGGTAAAGCCGAGTAGAACGAAATCACAATTGAGTTCAGTGATTGTACGACTTATCTCATTAGTTTTAGGGTGAAGACCCAGACTATTCCAGCTGAGGAGGCGCAAGTCTACGACAAAAATCAATAGAAAATTGTTAAAAATTGAAATTTTTGAATATTGGAAAGCTCAGAACTGTGTGATTAAAGACATAATTTATTAAGGAAGTTTAAGCCTGGGTATGTTTTCAAGAAAATATCGTTTTTGATTGGCTGTTAATTTAGAATTTACCAACAGCATATGATACCAATGAATAGAATTTTAATTAGAATGACACATTAGGAGAAATTAACTAGGTGTTAACATTTGAGCCACCTCTTGTAGAACGGCTATTTTAAGTTGAGAGGCTTCCTGCAAGCTGATGATACTGTATTTGTTTGTACCTTCCCATTACTTTGGAGGCAGTAAAATTTCGATGAAGTTATGTTAGGTACAGACGTTCGATTTTCAAGGCTTAAGAGTAAGTAACTCACGATAAATTGGTTTTGATTTTGGGCTTCCTCCACTTAAATTTCTGACATACAGGTCTAAAACTCCATAAAGGCTCCCATTTGTGTTAGGAGTTTTTAGGTCATTCATGTTACCACAGATGACTTCAGTCCAATGAGTTATCTTTTTCCTATTTACGATGGTAATAATTATCTCCTCGGCAGGCACTGACGTCTTCTTGTAGTGCTGACTTCCCCTCTGTATCCAGTTAGGCTTTACTGGCGGGTCTTTTCTTTAGATCTTTGTTTTGGTATTTCCACCTATCGGTCGCCAGTATTTTTCATTTGGGTAAGGAAAATTTTTAAAGTTCGTATTTTCGGGAGCGTTAGTTGTTGTTAGGACATTTTTGCCGTAATGAGTGTCAAGGAGAGGTTTTTTGTAGTGATTTCTTTCTCTTCTTTTTTTGCTGCAGATATTTGGTTTGTATTTCTCAGTATTAGTGATAGGTTTAGATTATTAGTGTGTATTTGTTGACATTTTGTTCGATGTAAGTTGTTAAACGCTTCTTCAAACGTAGTTATTAATTCTATAGTATTAGATTTTGAAAGTTTGTCGATGTGTTCCACCATTTTGTTTGTTTTATTTTCCGTTTGATTTGTCAAAGCTTCTGTTCGGCAATAAAAAGCATTTTCGATTTTCAAGTTTGTTTTCAAGTTTAATCAACCCAATATGCGGCATTTCACTGAAGTTTTTGCTAGAGTTTATGAAAAGTTAATTACAAACCTGTTTACAAGTAGGAGTTAAATACGTCCTCTTTCTTATCAATGTTGGGAGCAAATCAGCAACACTGCTCATCCGAATCTTACAGTCTCTCAGTTCCACGTTGGTATTAAATAGAGCATGTAGGTGTCATTTCCAGCAGAGACACCACGAGCAACTTGCAGCACAAACAGAAACTTTTAAGTTTTCACGTCGGAAAATTAATGGTTTTTAATTTTCACTTTCATTTCATCATCATGACAAAACAGCTTCGCTCGCATCCCGCAAATTGTACTGCCCACATATTTGTGAGCCATTTTTGCGTTTAAATTTTGTTTGCATTAGCACTGATTCTGTGGGAAGTTGCTATTTTGGAACGATTTAGAAGAGCTCAAGATATGTGTATTTTTCACTACTGTCAGACGAAGACTGGTTGTTTGGTAATGAAGATGAATGACTTTCGAAAATATCAAATTTATGAAGGTGGAATTGGTTTGCCTTCATTCTCTAGCAGCGCAGATCAGAACACTTGAAATAGATTAGTATAATAATCAACCGGCTTCTTCATAAAGGGGCTGGAAAGTGTAATTGTTTAGACCGTTGGTTACGTACGAACCATCCGTGAAAAATCTGTTGCACTGTTAATATTTTGTTGGTTGAATCTGCGTTTGCGATTTCTTAGTTGTTAGTAAGTTGTTAGTAAGTTAGTTGCTACTTATGAAAATGTGATCAATCAAATCAAACTTTGATCAACACACAAAAAAATGTCCGCAGTGAAATATTCAACATGTACAAAGCGTGCTTAAATCCTAGACTCGTAACAAACGCTGGAATTCCTAAGCCTGTGTGAACGAAAAATTCTAAGCTTCCTCTGCAATGGGACGGATTATGTCACTGTAAATTGAACCTCTGAGAATTTCCTCCTCGCTTTGAAGGAAGGCTCACGTTCCTAGCCCCTTAAAATGTTTTAGAAAATAGAACAGGTATTTCTGAGGCGACTTGAATAAAATAGAGTCAAACATACCTGTATAAGTTCACTTGAAAGTGCAGAGAATTTATTTATGAGCTCTCGATTCCATATATGACTTACTTCAGAATTAGCGTCAAATTATAGTGAGTTGAAGAGTAAAGGTCAACGGGGCAGTTTAAATTTTAATTTAAATTTAGCATTTGTCTTTCATTATAATGTTCAGAATACATGAAGAATAAATGAAACACTATATTTTATGAAACTTTTCGCACGCGTCCCGATCAAATTAAGTGAGAAAGAGCAAGGTGGTCGGCGACTTAATGGAGCCTAAGATGCTTCAAAACTTCAGACATTTTGCACCTAAATATAAGTTAGCAAAAGACTTTGCAGTCTTGACAGACTTTTTACTGAATTGTAAGAACCATTAGTGAATGAGAGTCGAAGTAAAATATTTTACTTCACCTGCACCTGTTCATTTATGGCGCTGTCAAAAATACTAATTTTTTTCGTAAAATTATGTTCTGATGCGTAAGCTTTGCTGCACATCAGTGGATTCAATTAAAACCACAGCATAATCGTGTTTTTGAGCTCAATGGTAATGCTATTTGGAATACGGAAAGTGTATTTTCTATAAAATGTTATGTTGTTATAAGTCTAGAGTGCGATGATGTAGTGGCTAAGGCGAAGTACTCTGACTAAGTGTAATACGGAGGAAAGCTAAGCAGTGTGTCATCAGGTGACGGAATATCAACGTCGAAGTCAATTTCATTCACACAAAAACTGCAGATTTTTTTATTCTAACAGCAAGAGAAGAGAACCAGTCACTGGAATGCAAACGCTCCAAAGCTAGTTTAAAACTAGTAAAAAAACTCATTGATTTCTAAAAGTTTTTTAATGATTAGCTACAAACATTTTGAGCAAAAAGATTTCACATTTCTTGCTGTGAAAGCTAAACCCTGGATACAATGAACAAAAATATCTTTTATGAGTGGCAAAATTTCTCCATCGCTTGAGTTCAAAGAGAGATGCACAATTATTTCTAGGGAATACATCAAAAACATATATTCTAGCGCTCTAATAAATAAGCAATAAATTCTACCCTTCACGCAGAAAATTACTTCGCTTCCCAAAGACCGGCTTGAAACTTTACAAAGCGCCTTTGCTTTGTGGAAACTTGTGTCGATTCAATTTTTAATTTTCTTATTCCGAAAATAAATTTTATCGGACTTCTATACCGTTTCAAGTTTTAAAAGAACCTCCTTTGAAGAAAGTTATAGCCTGAAACTGTTACGGAGAATTTTCTGTTATTAGCGCTGAATTCCTCAAATTATACGCTTGAAGGACCCTGCAATATTTCCCCGCCTCACAACGGGCCTCATATTCAGCCCGGTGGTCGAATGGTTGCAGACATACATTCTCCGTGAGAGAGAGAATTAAAGTCAACTGCAAACAACTGACGGTGACCACAATTGCCCTTGATTAAACATATTTCCATTGAATGAACCAGGGCTAAAGCTGGGTAACAAAATGACGTTTGACGACAACTTTGTTTTTGCTTTCCAAAGCGTCAAATTTTTTACTCTATACCAAAAAAAAAAGTTTTCCTTTGTGCATTTTTTTCTTCGTTTTTGAAGGGAAATCCACGATCAGTTAATTACATTCACTCAGACTCGGTTTAGTTTGTTGTCCTTACATTTTTACACCCTATACCTCAATTCATCACCTCATATACTTCTATGTCTCGCAGAATGCGCCATGCTTAGTGAGATCTAAGGATAAAATTTGTTGCTTTCAGCCTGGACATTACGCGTTGTGAGGCAGAGTGTGCGTCTAGTATAAGGCTTAATCTGAAAAGTATCGCCCTTTTTTTGCAAATGAGACCAAAGAGAAAAATTTGCTCATTGTGGTTGATTACTAATTTCTCTGCATGCCCTCTCAGTTTTCTCCGACCACGTATATCATCAGCCACAAATCATTTCCTTTTATTTTGAGCAAAATTCCGACAAATTTGCTCGTACGAACTTGTAAGCTGATTTATCACGCTAAAATGTATTTTGAACTTTTTAAAGAGCACGCTTGACCAGAAGGACACTGACGAAACATTTTCTTATACTGCATCTATCAAATATTACGGCAAATATTTTACTATCTATCGAAATAGATATTTTCATTTATTAATTAAGGCATCAATTGATGGAGAGGAACATGGAAGTTAACAAAAAACCTATTCAGTAATTTCTTTCTTCACCTTTAGAATTTCTTTCTCCTTTAGGAAGAAGCAAAAGCTGTGCCAGGTGGCATTGGGCACCTCACGAAGTTCACACTAGCAGTAACAGCTATTCTCTAAACGAATATATCACAAAGGAAACGTTAAAATGAGTGAAAATCTGAAGGTACAATGTCGAGGAATTTTATGAATGAACAAGGAATTATGCAAAGTCCAAACTCTACTAACCATATTCTATGAGCAAAGAAGGAAGTGCTCAACTACGGCTCTGCCTCAGTCGAAAATTATGTGTTTTCTTTTTTCTTTTCTTGATCGATAGACTACAGTTCATTTATTCGGGAACATGTCTGCGACCTGACGGTTCAATTCGAGGTGATAGATCTATATGAAAAACTTTTCCAATGTCAAGACGCGGGCAGCAATTTTCTCGGATATGGACAGGCGCGCTCCGGAGGAAAATGAAGTTGACTTCCAACGTTTTCTTTGCGTGGATTTCCTTGCGCCAAGACAGATTGTGTACTAAATTTACAGTCCACTATTTTTCATAAAGACTTACCTACGTTTCTTGTTCTCTGATAGATGAGATAAAGCAGTCCTAATCAATTTCTTCAACCGAATAAAAACAGTGCATAAAATGAACGATTTACGATACACCAAAAGCTGACAATAATTCTTTCACCGGAAACTCTAACGTGTACAATGAGCCACTTGCATTCGAATGGTTTTCACTTAAGAATATACTTTGCTATTTTTTCACTCTATAAGTTTTTGCTGAGAAGACTGTTCGACATGACAACTGAGTCTTTGTACGTACAGCAGTTGCCGTGGGGGAATAATTCTCACTCAAATAATTGTTAATAACAATTGTTAATTAAGTCAACACGCTTAGCTCGAGCGCTTCGAGACATGTGATTCACCCTTATATTAATCTTCACTCTTACATGGTAAAATACGTACAATGTGCCAATTGAAATCAATAATGTCAGTTATGGTTGTTTAACCCTTTACCGTCAAAGTGGATTTCAAAATCAACTTAAATAAACAATTTTAAACATCTTATCTCTCGTGAAATTTGTGCCCTAATGTGCTCTTCCAAGTTCATTGTCGAGGGGCAGTCACTTCCTCGTTCTGTTGTCGGGGACTACATGATGCCGGAGCCAGTTGAATGATGGTGGTTGTGGTAAAGGTAATAAGAGGACAAAATTACTGATGTTAATTAAAGGGTTAAATTAGACTGACTCGTTCTAACATATCTCGCTTTCTTTGTTCAACGCATGTCTGGGGTAATTAATGACCGCAAAAATTTTAAAAGTAAATCTTGACTTCACGTTATTTTCTCGTCCTATAAACTACCATTTCAATCCCCACACACTGATTTACCGTACTCTTCCCATCAGAGCACAGATATAAAACACAAGTAAAAATAAAATACTCATAAATTTAGGCTTCTTTAAGGCGTTCACGATGTCAATAATCGATTCCGTGATCGGGGTTGTCCGCCAACGATCAAATGCATCGTTCACGCAGCCAGCAGAGCCAGGCTGCGTGCAGCTGCGCAAAAATGAATACTTCACTTCTGTAGCAGTAGCTGCCTGCAATGTCAACGATTTGCGTAAAGCGGCGCAGATTTGGGCCGGCAAACGGCCGCCATGCTACGGAAACATGCCCTAACAGGCATATTTATTCGCTGAGCTACGATGCGCGAGCTATTTAGTGCTTAATCTGAGCAGCCGACGGAGTCTTACATTCAGTCTAACGTTCCTGTCTTACCAATGAATCGATCGTGAATGGCATTTTCTTTTGTTTGATTTCCACAGGCATGAGCACACCCATCGCGTGTAAATGTATGATATGAATGGGATGATGTGATCTACTGAATCTTATGAGCAAGATCCCAATAGAATGACTTCTACACATTACAGTTTACTCGTGCGTTGTCGTTCTTCAACTGGATACTAACCGTCAAATTTATTGCAGGCTGTACCGAATTTAATGATTTATTTTTGATTCATATTTCAAGAGACACTCCGAATTAAATAAGAATATTAACAATTATATAATTATCGAAGGAGTGGGTGAAATACACAAAAAATTGTTTCTTCGATGAGAATAAAAATAAAACCCATGATCATGTCTATTTTTCCTTTTCCGGGAAAGTAACGTATTGATAGAGCAGATGGGTCAGCTCAGGATGAAACTTATCAGACGACTTAATGACCATAAAATTTGAATTCAAATTGGAAGGTCCATGACAAAGACTAAATTAAAATATCTGAACACGTCAGTGGTTTGCTTTAATCGCAACCTCATCAGAAAGTTAAAAGCAAAGAAAATTCCGATGAAATTTATCATCTTTCCTAAAAAAAACGTTTCGGAGTCCAGCTCCATCATCAGTTCAAACGAAAAAAGAAGTATTACGTCTGAAATAAAAGGTCAAAGTACAGTGATTTGTAGGTACTAAAAATAAATCATGAGAGTAAAAATACAAAGTATGACACGGACAAAAATTAATAATAAAACACAGAAGCACAAAAAGAATACGTGTTGCACTTAAGTATAACATGAAATTAGGCTGGTACTGACGAGGAATCTACCTGTTCACTATCTGCAAAGGGTACTAAATTGAAAGACTAAGTTGAGGCATCATGCTCTTTAATTGACCGCATAATCTTATTTCATACCTAGGCCAACAAGTAAATACACACTCTTTGTTTCAAAATAACTACGTGTTTTAAATGAAATCATCAGGCGTACTTAGAAGTAAAAGCGTTTTTTAGATACTATTAAAACTTGACGCTTGAATGAGGTTTCTGTACACAAACATCAAAATTATACACTGTAACTGGACGAATCACTCGTTAATTACATCACTTATTACTTATTCCAGAGCAAAATTTGCAGAGGTAATTGTTCTATTTATTCTCTGGGATACTGAGAAAAAGTAAATGGTGGTGTTCGATATTAACCTCGAACTCCACATCTACGCTGTCAATTTTTCAAATAGATACGAAGAGAACAGATAAAGAGATTGAATCCTTTCGAAGAATTTTAACCGAATCTAGAAGTACTATGACGTACTTTGTTCAGGGGGCTCACATTTGAAAAAAGCTCATGACACTGGTTGACTTGAAGTTGAATGGACGCTAAATGGCGAGGAGGAAAATTTAACAACCGCAGTTCGTGTCTTAATATGTATACTAAATTTTGAGCTTCAAAAGGTTATCAGACTCAATGTATTTCTGATTATGACTGGGATTGCATGTTTTAATAGCACATGATGGAAGAATATTTCGGTTAAATGACCAACATAATTGACAAGATCTTGATGTCCAGTAGTACCGAGAAGAGTTCAAATGCTGAATCATTTTAAAATCCACAGCCAGCGAGCTAAAAACAAACATCAAAGATCATGGGGTGTAACTCGTAATTAAACTCCACTTCTATTTTAGCACTTCTATTCTCCTTAATCTTATTAACTCGACATTAGGGTTGGTAACACAGAAAAGACTTTTGATCCTTGTAACCGAATATGGTACGAAGAATAGATTTTTAATTAAACAGTGCAGTAAAATTTAAACTTTACCTCAATAGGTGCCTCTGAGAATTAGTACTTGAAAGGCTGAAAAATTAGGCAAAGCTGATCGTAACTCACCGCAGCCAGTAGTAGAGTATTTAATTAAATCTTGAGTTGGAATCTGGATGCAAATCCGCAGGAAAAAAACATGAGAGAGGCTTGACAAAGAACTCAAAACTTCACCAGTACTGTGTACCAATTTTGTGGCCGTATTAAACCATTTGGAAATACCACTGGTAATAATTTCGATGTCTGTAACAAAATCAATTTCCCTAATTCAACCATAAACTTTTAGAACCAATGTACCAAAATCCTACTATTCGCTTCATACTAAGGATTATGAAATGGTAAAAATTACTAACATCGTTAGATTCGAAATCATCGTAGAAAATATTTCTAATTGAATTATATGTGAATGAGTTTATTACAAAATTTTGAAATTTCTCAGCGAATTTTTTAAAATCATTTGCTAAAGCTGACTGTGTGGGACGACAAAAAAACTCTGTTCGTAATGAATAATAATTTATCAATAATACTATCTTCTGCATAATTAACCACGGTGCAAACTTGTCTCCGCGTTTAATGCATTGCACACACCTGATGGGGGTTCGATTTCATGTTTGATTAAGTGGTTGAACACAGAAATCCTTAGTTGCTACCGCGATTCGTGATCCCCAACTCTTAGCTCGATTATCATCCAATGAGCTTCGGAAACCTTGATCCGATCATAATGAACGATTGATGAGCGTAAAAATTGTTGCAAGGGAAACTTCAAGCCAAATTCAATGCTCAATGCAGTCAGCATAATTCACGGAAGCTTCCATCAATTCCGTAATTTTTTCTTACGTACAGGGTTTGGGGTCTGAATCATGCTGGAGTTCAGTAAGGTTGCATGTGAATTCATTTAAATGAAAACATTTCTCTGATTTGACATCGAGTATTTTATTTTCTCAGTGAGCTCGAGTTACATTTTCTGAAGGTGATTTGACGATATTAGTTAACGTAGTCTCCGTGAATCGTTCATGAACCAGAAATATTTCCCAGCGGTTAGTTTCGGATTGTTCTGCATGAACGTGAAGAGTATAATATAACAATGCGTTATTTACACCACGACAATGGCGAGGAAGGTATCAGCTGTATTATATCGACATCATAAAGTCTCATCCAAGACGATGCCATATTATCAACTAATGGTACAGTTACGCATGAGACGAATGGTATTGATAACATCTGGTTTGTACCAACATATTATCACAATGCGAAAAAATATGAATGCAAAGGAAATTCAAGGTAAAATCCTCCGAACTTCTCGACACTTCTTTTATTTTTTCTTGTGACCCATGTCACATTCAAGCAGACCGTCTATTACTTTCAAGTAAACGCATAGGGCTCAACCGATCATATTTCATTGAAGAAGTTGAACACTTATGAACAAGTTTCGCACATTTTGCTTATTCATTAAATACTTGACATGTTTCGCAAAAGTAATTTAATACTGAAAAATGCATGTTAACTCTTGCGTTACATTCCAACTCCCCTTGGAAGATGTCTTTCGGTTGAAGTAAAATCAAATGAACCGGCGAACCGAGAATGGTCATTCCCACAGCCCCGAATTGCTTCCTTAGGAACACCGCCAGCAAAACCAAGACTCTGCCGTTCAAAGTACTAATATTGATGACACAATCAAGGGACCTTTTCATATAATGAAAGAGGTCTGTTGTCACATCATAGTGTAATCTATGCCGAGCTCTCTAAATCCATGAGACGAGTAATCAAGAAAAAAGGTTTTAAACGAATTATCATGTTTGATCCTCTTTGCTCTGTTAATTTCGAATGAGAAAGTCAGGTTGCATTAAGCCTTTAATGAATGTAATAAAAAGAGGAACAAAACGGAATAAGTACAATTACAGCGAGTACCCTCAGTCGAACACAATTTTCGAAAGTTTCTTCAGTCTGAGGTAATCACAATATCCTCACTCTTCAGACAAGCCTGAACCCTCGATACATCAGGTCTAATATAGAGGCGCAGTGCTCACAAAGTCTCACTAACACAAGACCTGCATTCGATCAATGTTTCATCATTCAGAGCTAGAGTTTTTAGCGCGAGATACCTGGGACTCTCATAATAATAAAATTTTAGCAGCTACCCTTCGCATTTCTCTTTCGATGCCATAATATCAACGTAATGCCACAAGCCTACAAAACAGGAATCTGGCGCGACGAAACTCTCAGAATTCAACAAATGGAATTGGACAAGCGTTGAGAAAATATATACTACGACCAAATGGATTCTGCTGTGATGGTGCCGACCTTCAGATCTCGAAATGGGATGACGCTTTCATTCAGAGACAGGTCTTTTTGGCGGCCAAAAAAAGAAACGCCACCGACGTGGCAACACGGGCAACGACAGTAAAGATGTGGGAAATGTCGTCGGAAGTTACCTCACAGCTGAATGAAAATCGAGGACGTGAAGTCGAAAACAGTCTCAAACAAACAAGAAGACGATTTTAGCGGATATAGGACAAATTCGGTGAAAATAGGCTGATACATAGTTGCGCAAAATAAACGCTTTGTGAAATAAAAGGACTTTCTTGGACAGCTAGTGGGATTAATTAGATACTCATATGCAGGAATGATTCATTTACGTTGACGTATAAAAACGTTTTAAGAACGCAAATAAGAACTTAGTTTCATTTGAACGCACCTACGATGAACACACATTAACCATTCGCAAAATATGTTTCTACTATGTTTTATAAAATAAAATTTAAATTAGAAAACGCAGTTTGCAGCTTCTGCAAAGTTTCGAAGCCAGAAAGAATGCAGTTACTTCCTACCCAAATTACTTCCAGCCAGCACTGCGAGAAACATTGCTTCACTAGAATAGACACAGTTTTATTCAGTGTTATGTTCTACAGAGTACAGACAACATGACGAATAAAAGAACTGCTAGAGCATATTTAAAACGAAAGTACTCCAAAAAGCGTGACGAAGCCAAAAGGATCGAGCGAAATAAAAACGTTTTTGAATTTGAAATAGAAAGTGAAGTCCGACAGAGTGCTTGGCAATGATGCATAGAATGTGAAGGAAAAACGTTGCATGCCTTTGCAAGTTAGTGAGAAACTAAGACGAAGAATCTCCAACACATGCTATCGTTTGACAGCCGAGCGAAAATTACGGAATTANGAGTTTAGCGTTAAAAAGGATGAATTTACAGCATTCTCATGGACAAAAAATACACATGAAAAAAACATTTAAATTCAACGAAATAAAGACTTTGTACAGGGAGTGTGGCGGCTTGGTGCTTATGATGGCAAAGAGATCTTTCCGTGAGTGTCAAAAGCTGACTTGTTCATTGTTTTCATTTAACTATTAAAAACAAGGGCATTGAGGAGCTTCTTTGGGTTGCTCTGACTTCTCTCACTGGCGGGTGCCTCCTCCCAAGCTTCCCAATGCACATCTAGAGACAAGCCGTATCAATTAAAAATTATTTCCCGTATTAATAAAATAATCCAAACTGATCAGATATACACCAGGGATAAGAACAAATGTTCTTACCACGTTGGACCGCATCACGTTAGTTCCGTCTTTAGGACGTGAAAGGGGTCTTATGCATTCCTTAATTAACGAACGGAAATCTTAATAGCCAGTTAACTGCTCCAGGCGTCTGGTGCTCCGCAAGCTCATTTCCCCCGCAGCGACTATTTTCAGTGATTGAAAGGAACACGCCAAGCAGTGAGCTTCCTTTTTTATCAATTCTTTTATTCCAGAGCGAAGGCATCAGGAAATGGTCTAGATATTGGGTATTGAAGTCTATAACTGAAGGAGTCTGAAGATGAAAGTGAAATTGTCGTTTCAAAGAGGTGTTCGTTGCATGGAGAATCGCAGGGTCGTGGTGACTTTTCCAGTTATTGTCTCTTTCTAATTTCTGTATTCAATTCTTTAGGCATGACGATGAGAATTCAGTTTCATAGTGCAAAATATGTGTTTTTTGACACAAAAGATAAAATCGATTAGTGAACTGTACTGGCTATTTCCACGACATCATAAAAAATCGTAGTTTCAGTCAGACGAAATTATAATTATTAATAGTGCTTTGCTTAATGATTGCTCAGACCAAGAAGATATCTGTTGCAAGCATATGTGGTCGAACTTGAGTTTATTTGACGCGCTGAAAAAACTCGCACTCTTTCCAAGCAATTTTCCCGTTTCTGGGATTAAAAGGGTTTTCCTCTCTGAGAAAAGCACTTATTGAAAAGATATACTTTAATTTAATTCTCATAAATGCACGACAAAGTTCACAAGAATGTTTTGGCGAAGCTGTCATCTCATCTTAAGATCGGGATTTTGTCAGCATGTTTCGGATGCATAATTTTACGTTGAGACCCATCTTACTCAATGAATAACAGCTAAATCAGTGCGTTGTTGTGATCATACATCGTGCCCGTTATCCGTCAAACTATTACCCAGCCGCCCATGACGACGAAAGTTACAGAAGGGAATATTTCTCAGGAAAACTCACACGATATATTTACGCTCCTATCTTTTCTGAATAAACTTGACTACTAACTTTCAACAATTTTCTGCCTAAATGCGTCTCCTATAAATGTGCCTCTGTAAATTTCCACCCTGCAAAATGTTATCAATCATTTTTATCGACTTAAATCTTTTTCATTCAAAGGGAATCTTTGCACGTCGGTTAAGAATTTTCGTCACCACGGTAAGGAGAGCGAATCTGAACGAGGTGCCAAATTTTCAAGTAAAAATGGAGGAACTCTGGACAGCGAGCTGTTGTGCTCAATTTTAAAATAAACGAGGAGGGAATTTCTAGAGCGTAATTGCAAAAGAAGGGGATATTAAACACTTGAACTCAGCTGGAGCAGCCTGCTTTATTATAACACAAAATATGTTGGAGCAGAGCATGGAATGAAGCATATGCATGATGTCTTCAAAACGGTCTAGTATCTGTACTTGAACATAAAACAGATTGGGAAGCTCCCGAGGCATTAGCTCTGAAACTCAGGTTCTAGGTCACACTCCGTTTTGAACTCGTATTTGTTACTATTGAAGGCTTTAATCGTACATTAGCAAGTCTGTTCCTGAAAACGTCATAAATATAAATTAACATTCGTGAAAACTTATGGCTTAACATAAATGCATTTTGAAATTAAAATGTTTCTGAAAATAACAAAACAATTAAGCGTAGTCTAATCATTTACCAAAAATCAGAAGATGTCTCTAAAAAGTACTGGATCACAAATTCAACCAAATGACTAATCACAAATGCAACAAAATGGGATGGAAACGAAGTTGCGAGGTCACTGTCACTAACTGTCAGACACAAAGACAAGATACTATTGCGATAGACAGGAACGCACCATAGTCATGGGGTGTTGCACAGATTTCGAAATAAGGGGAAATCTTGCTTGGATTCGAAACGGGCAAGACAGCTCTTGTACACAATTCCATAGACAATTTTACGAGAAAAGTATATGAACAAAAGTTCCCCAACGATGAAGAGCATGGAGTAGGCAGGGTGATTAAAATTAGCAGGGTTGGGTGATGAAATAAGAGTTGTAATTTAAAGAGCCATAGAAAAGCTATGACGAGAAATGATATCTAAGAGCTAGGCGCACGATATCGTTGGGTAAAATGGGCATGTGAGAGTTAAAACAAATATAGACAGGCAGAAGAGGCATGTGAGAGAGGTGTGTGTGAATTACAGGAGACGACGGCGAGAGGGCCAGAGGAGGCTGGTCGTCTGAGGCTAAATGATTACGATGAGCAACTGTCACCGAGTGCAGTACAAGGAAAAACAGATAGCAGCAACTTGATAACAGAATAACAGAAGTAATGAAGGAGAAATCTGGAGAGAATAAAAATTTACCTCACCCCGTAGAGCATCAATTAAATGGCGGAATTTCAACCCCGTTATATCATTCTGAGAAACCGCAGCCGGACACAATTCACAGAAGTGTGAGACTTCAGATGATGTGGAAGCTGAGCGACTTCATGAGAGCGCCTCCCCTGTTGTGAGGGAGAGGCGAGCGAGAGCTGTGCGAAGAGTCCCTGCTGCCTCTGGGCTGGAGCCGCTGTCGCTGCTGTGTCCCCGATGTTGAAGAGAGCGACGCTGATGACTTGAATATTGAAACGAAATAAAGGCATCTGCTTCAGCGGCTCCACGTTTTGTAACGATTGGTACTCTATTGAGATGTGCTGGGAAAAATGGTAGAAACACAATTGAGAACAAGACCGAGGAGGATTAGCTTGAGAAACGTTGCGTTTCAGTTAAAAACTGCAGACGGAAAAAAGGTATTCGACGCTCCGCACGAGCTTTCCAGAATCAGAATTACTCCGCAATTAAAGTGCGCTTGATTTAAACTGGAAATGGAAAATTGCAAGTATAGTTCAGGAATGAATTGGAACGATTACTTTCTCAGTAAAATAACATGATATTTTGAATTTGGACTCGCACATTTAAATGCGCTGTTTTCATTGCACGGTATAGGTTACACTGCGTTCAATAAACTAATTCCACCAAGACACGTGCTAAAATTTAATTAGAAAAAATTGAAACTAAAAACACTTAGCCTATACGTTATGTGTTCGATTCAGAATGAAATGTGAAGTTGAATAAAAATTAATGAGTGAATGAGTGTTCGTTTACTAACCAGCTTGAAATGATTCTATTTTACCTTCACATGCCAGTCAACATGAAAATTTACTACTAATAATTATTTAAGAAGATGGGCAGTGTTGGAAAATTGCAGGTCCAGATGTGAGTTCGATTTCGTTGTCTGATCATAAACGTTCACGCCGGTACGGTCGAGAGCTACAGAGAAATTCAGCAGTGCACTCTTCCTAATGAGAGAGAATGAAGAGCGAACAAATTGCGAACGCTATATATCTGCTATTAATTCACTCATTTCCCAGAGGAGAAGGCAGGTCGTAAAAACATGGAAGTCATTTTAATTACTTGCTCATCGTACACAACGGAAGAAATTTTGAAAAGTAAAGAACGGTATTGATCCCACCACATTTTGTAGTCTTTTTTGTCTCGGAACAACATCGGGTTTTCAGCTCTTAACCTGATAAGAGGGAGTACAATGCAATTTTATTGAGTAGGGTTTCTTTTCGCTTTTTCCGCTGATTATATCGCCAGAGGAGCAACTTGCTTTAGTAAATATACCGCGTAGATACGAGAAGCGAACACGAGATCTACTAAAAAAATAGCTTTGCCTTTGCGTTACTGAGCAAGTTGCCATGGCGACACGCTTTCTGTGCCTCTGCATCACGAAGACGATTACGTTCGCGCCCTCAAGAGTCAGGAAACGAGAAAGAGTAGCTTGAGAAAGAAAAAGCGGGTACACTAATTTCCGCTACTGTGATTTAATTCTATTGAAGAGAAAAAATGATTATTAGAAATTCAAATCATCCCACACTCATCTTTTGAGCACTTTATATTTTCGAACTTTATTAACCGATTATGACAGCAGTTATAGCCAATTCGAAATATTTTAGAGCGTCGAAGTTCGTTTCATTCAGTTTCCCTTTCTTTATATACCATCTCCGGCACTCAAATGATGCTGAAAAGTACCGTTAATACCTTGATTAAAAACTGATCGCCAAGGGCACTCTCTCTTATATTACAATCTGTACTTTGACGAACTGCACAATACCGTGCGCGTGCAGTGCGCGCTGCTGAGCAGCGTCACTCTCATACATCCTGGTCCTGGCGATCACGTCTATGCGGAGAAGGGTCCAGTATCGCCTGAGTATGTGGAGGGAGGGCTCACTATCGCATGTGCATGTGGGGGGAGGGCCCAGTATCGTCTTCGTATGGGAGGGAGGGCCCAGAAGCGTCTGTGCAGGTGGAGGACGGCCCGCTATTGCCGCATTGACGGCCCGGACTGAGTGAGCTTAAGAATCTATGCACAAAATCATCTGCACTTGAAACTTTAAGTAACGAGGTAAGTTTATGAAACAAGATGAAAGTTCATAAGAATAATGGATTCAAGTGAGCAATCAACATCATACTTGTGTTCTATATTTCGTTTTGTCTCGCTATAGTTGTTGATATTAACGTGACTTCCAAAAGTTACTTTCGTTTCGTCAATAACAAAGCCATACGTATCACGTCGTCTGAGTAAAAACTTGTTCATCTATCTCTTCCAACTTGTTTGAAAAGGAAGTTGTAGCAGCTTAATGCATTTCATGACGTGGATTTAAAATTTAAATCGCAACTAAATTTCTAATTCACTGCATGGCTAACAATTATTTTACAAATTGGTTTGAAGAACGTTATCTTTTACTTCTATAATAATCATCTCCCTGTCAGGACTTGAAACAATTTGAAAAATTTATTTTACATTCAGTAAATCGGTGTGGTGTAATCGTTACGCATTACTGTTGCCATGAATGGGATTAAGATATAAATCTTCTAGAGGGCCCGACTATGTTCAGTGCCTTCTAGGGCATCGCATGGAACCTGCCTACAGATTTCTAATTTCATTTAATCTAGTGTACTTACACTGAGAGCTTAGCGAAAAGAAATATAAAATTATGACAATTTATTATATTACGTAGACAATTCCTGCCAGAACTGCGTATTCTATAATAGGCCAAAGATTAGTTGCATTACAGAATTGTCCAAATATTTTGAGCCATCTAATAGGAATAAGAACGATTCCTTATCAGCTAGTATCATCAATGCCTAGATCATAATCAATATATAGATAAGATATAATATGGGAGACTATTTCCAAAGTCTCCATTAAAGTTTTTTCACTGATGTTCGAAGGCATCGAGTTCCAAGCGTTAATTCCAATGACGTGGAAACTGTTTTGAAGTCGGATTTCATTATGGTGAGGGGACAGAGTTGAATTTGGTTTCCAATTAAATAATTGTGATGGTCAGTTTGAGAAAGTCCTAACTTTTGAAAATTGTATTACCTTCATTAATGAATATTTTTTATGCACAGAAACGGAAGCGTGCGCTAGATCGAGAATGCGTGTTTGATGAGTCTGAAAAAGTCCCATTCAATTTCTAAGTCGGCAATAAATGAATTACTCATACTTGAGCTAAATTTCTTAATCGTCAACTATTATGCCCAGTGGCTGATTGCTCATCTACATGGCTTGCTAAGAGAGCGAAAACTCAGATGCCACCATGATCTCTATTAGGTGTCGAGACCATTTCATGGAGATTGACATTCTCCAAAAACAAAATAAGGATGCAAGAAGCATTTTGTTTTCGCACTATTCGCCGGACCGGAACTAGCATAGGAGCTTTTCCGCAGAGAGAAAACTCGAAATCCTTCCATGGCGAGATAAATTGCACAAATATTCACTTTTCCTAAAAATTTTCTCTTATAAAACAATACGGCAATGTCGAAGCATGCTGTAACTTATACGCTCCTGGATATTGTGTAGTACAGTTAGAAAATAATCTTAAACACGATACATTTGTGAAACGATTTAAGAGTTGAAATTAATTTATAAATTTCGGCAGCGTGAGCACAATTATATACGGAAGATTTACCTAAGAAAAGAAATAGAATAAATGAATCTCAAAGACTTACACAAAAAACGTTCTCAATTAGCCAGAAGTTCCATGGAATTGCTTAGTTCAATCTTTCAAATGAATATGTGAACACTTTCATTCAGTTAGCTCAAGCCGGCAAGCAGGCAGTGGAAATCAGGACATCTGATATGGATTAGGTAACGTATTAGGGTAAAAGGTAATTAGACAAAGGAGCTTTACGGCCGTGTAGTATAAAAGGTCGCAAAATACATTTTGAAATCACTCCCTCCTGAATATTAACGAATAACCCTAAGAAATTAAAAATTAGTACCACCAGTAAAAACAACAGAATCATTAAACTACTACAGATATTATGAAATAAACAGAGCCCTAATGAGTTTGGTGCACCTCGATATCGGTGGAGAAAATTAATTAAAGCCTCGTGGCAGTCCATCGACCTGCGTGCTAGCTACGATATCACGAAAGCGTGAGAAATATCGAGGTTAAATTATTATTGGTACATTTGTATCAAAAGTTCCAGCGGTTCAATTCATTGTACCATCTCTAACATTGCGTTCGATTTCGACGTAGGAGACTGGATTAATCATGCTTAAGCTTCCGAAGCTAAGTTGCCGGTGCCTCAATATTTTTTTCACGGACTTTTCGCTCGAACAAACAAATCAAAAAATTTCATGAAAGACTGAGCCTGCTCAATGCTACGTAATTCAAATCGTAAAAGCTTGCCATAATAATTCAACGCATGGAGGCAATTTCCCTCTATTTGATTAATAATGTCTCCTAATTAAAGCCATTGATGCTGCTATGCGGCAACGGACGTGCACTTGGGCGTATTAGGGCTTAGAAAAAGAATGAAAAACGAACCTATTTTCCTGGTTTGTACATGTCATTCAGCTTTTCTGGACTGTTAAATCCCATTCTGAAGAATACTATCATAACAATACCATGTTTGAGTGCAAGTTTGTAAACTTGGTATAAACAGATTTAAATTATTGCAAATTTTCAAAGAATTTCATTTACACAATTTTCGACGCGCTTATTGATATTTACCACTCCTGTTTTCGTTCCCAAATTGTACGACACTTAATTCATCCATTTCTACCGCGGATTGTTCGAAAAAGCTCATAATTTCATTAGAGACTAGACTTTCACTTTGATCGAGGCATTCATATTCGCGGAAACGCCTTTGACTGCAGTGCTGAGATTCATCAGTCAACATAGAGCTGAATGTACTACAGCAGATGTGGACGCATTTCTGAAACACTTTTACACGTTGTAAAAATGAATGAGCTCAAACTATCTACAGTTGAATATTTATCAAAATGTATGATTTTACGGTGTAATTTCAGTGTAAGTACATAGTTTAAAATTTCAGTCTTTTAGCCGAAAAGAACAATTTGGGATGACAAACTCATCCAGCCCTACTTTGATAGGAAGAGTTTACTACCAAATTAGAACTGGATCATAGTGATTTCAATGAAAACGGCTGGAACATAAAGGGCTCAAGTCTCACAACTATCGCTACATAGCCTTTGGACTCAAGTTTTAATTGCAGCGAAATTTTTGCACCATGAACTTTTCAAAACGAGCAGCCTTTGATACTATTCTCTTTCCATAGTAGCATGCGGCAAATGAGTTCCATGCTCCTAGAAATCTCGTATCTCGATAAACCTAATCAATACTTTCCTCATCGTAACTATTGGCGGCCAATCACATGATAGGCCAGCGCGAAGCATGCACCTAATCTTCGACTCCAGGGATTGCGGACTTTTGATTACATCTTATCGATTGCATAGAAATCTTCAAATACTATGATTAATTCTGATGATCGAAGTTGGGTATTGCTTGTGCCTCAGGGGAAAAATCTAAAATAGCAAGAGCTTATTCCGGCTATTCAGAGATGAAGAAAAGAATGACCTAAGAGCCAGCTAGATTTGAGAAGTGGAAATGCGTTCAATGCTAACGGATTATGAAACGGCTTTACGATAGAGACAGAGACTGAAAGGGAGGGAGGGAGGGAGTTCTACACAGGATCTACAGTAGTGAGCCATTGCAGGACCAGCAGGCCTAGGAGGTCTCAATGAAGGAGTGCTAACTACTGTACTTAGATATGAAGTGGAAGTGACAGTCAGAGAAATGGACATGTGGAAGCTACCTCTAGACTTGTTTTGTGAACGTTTTCATTCTATGAAAATACCGAAAAGGGAGAGAGGGATTGTGTAAGAGTTGCTAGAACTATTTTCACTACTTTATATACATTTGAAAAAAACGAGGAAGCACTGCAGCATATGTTCTATTTCATGTACAATGTAGAGTATTTTATACTTGGTACAAGTTTGCAGTCCTTAATGGTGAATTATAGCATAGCAAAATGCAGAAAAGTTACTTCGTAAAGAATATTTAAATAGCAAAAAGTAATGAACCAAGAAGAGATTAAGGATTGCGCATGGTTTGAATGTATAGTGCCAAGATATAGTTTATTGGAAAAATTGGAAAATGAAACAGAAAGTAGAGAAAAAATTAAAAGATTAAGTTACTACCAGTTATCCCCTTCTAAAGTTTGGCAGCATCAACTGCGAAACAGCTGCTAGGCACACGATGTTAATACAAGTTTATTAGCAGCATGAAATTTTACTTGTGTGTTGGAATCGGGACTGAGGCAAGGTGCTGAACTCCAATAGAGATGCTGGTCAAGATCTAATGTTCCTAATGTCGCAATAAACATTCAGTCCACATGAAAGATGGAGAGGCGAATTCACGCGTACATAATGATTCCCCTGAACTATAAGGCATGCATAGCGATGTTTATACTCGAAATTGACTCAAGCAATTTTTTCTAATTTTCATACAACTCAACTTCAAATTTTACTAATCAATTTTTTTTTCAACTTGAACAAATAACAAAAAAGGTACGTCATGTCTAAAAACTTGGGGCACAAATCTGTTACCCTGTCAAATTAGAGGAGCAGACAAGCTCACACAGCCTGCGATGTAATATGAATAAAAAGTTCACGAATCAAGTAAAACTTTGCAACACTTCTCGTTAGCAGTGGTTTTAATTTTGAATGCTCTCGCCACAGTGAATTTGGTGTTGATGTGTTAACAGAAGGCAGTATTCAGAAGGCAGTATTCAGAAGGCAGTATGCCAAAACTGAACACGAACGCTTAATTTTGCCAATTGCTCATTTAGAGTGTTGTATCACAGCATTATTCAACCTACTCCATTACAGTCATGAGGCTTCTTGCTTTAGGCCCGTCCACACTATCAAACTCTTCGTCAATCACAAACACACCAAAACAAGAACAAAAACACAAACTTCTCTGAATCGTGTCTAGACGTCCAGACTATGTGGTCGTCGGTGTGAAGTTGTTAGAGAGCAATATGCATTTTCAGCTTCAGTTCAGAGAGTGTTTATTTAATTAAATTAAGATCAATTAAATCTAAACCTACTTACATATTCAGTCATGAGAATGACATGGAATGACAAAAATTTACCGAGTTAATTTCGGTTACAAATATCCATGCCGTCCTTCAATTTACTTCATTTGCTTCAAAAACACAATTAAATCGATAAAAAAAAGACATAAAACCCAAGCAATTCACTCGCAAAACCACCTTCCACAATACATAAACAAGCGAGTGTTCGCTGTTGCTATGAAAGTTCGCGTTTGAAGTTTCCCAACAGGTTGGAAAACACAAACACACCGAAATCTGGCAACTTTCCATCTGTGTTCGTGTTCGCGGACTGCCGACAAACACAAGATTCGGCCAAAAGATTGATAGTATGGACGTGCCTTCACACTCTTTTGCATGATTACTGAGGTATATAGCTCTGAAAAAAAAAAATAAATAAAAGTTCCCGACAATTCTAGCAACGTTTTTAAATGATGTTTCGTACACACAGGTTTAGTTTGTTCTTACGTTCTTTGTTCTCAAGATTTTATCGCACGTTAATTTTGTTTTTGAATTACAGTAGCTTTCCTTACTTTATTGCGCAAATAGGCCAAATTCATGGAAAGGCCAACAGATGTTGAAACTGCGTCTCGTGTCACTGATACTCTAGAGAAGTAAATTGACATGGGGCAGTCGTCAGCCATCATTCACAAAAATTAAGCTCGGTTCATATTGCATTCAATCTTAAGAAAATTGTTTGGCATTATCACATTGCTTGCGATACGACCCATCGATGGGCCGTTTAAAAAATTGTAACAATGAATAATGGTATTGAATGGACCCAGTTGATGTTTGGTATTTATAAAATTGCTAGCAACGTTTACCTTTAATTTTGAGTTGAATTCTGAACTTCCGCTCAACCCATCGTAGTCAACGTGTTGAGCTTAAATAAGAAATGAACACAAATTCAGCCAAACATAGAAGCAGTAGTGGTGGTCTGAAGTGCTCGTTTTTCAGCTTACTTTTGCTCTGTTTCTAATTGCTGTGTCAGAGCACAAGACGCCGGCGTTCAACAAAGCGACATTCAAGAGCTTGAAAAGATTCGAGATGAACTGAAACTCAGGAATATTTTCCGTCTTCTCCTCAATATCTTTCCTTCATTTACCGCAGTATGAACCGGTGAAAGTGATCACGCACGAGACATTCCTGAGAAGACTTGGGTTCATTGACGAAGGAAAAGTGAGCGTACTGAACCAATAAGACGTAAGATCCATCTAGAAGTGCGTAAGGTTACCTAAACGGATTTTGAGCCAGGTAGATAAGTGTGTGTATAAACTAGAAAACTTCATTAAAAAAGTTTAATTTAAAATCTGTTTTATTTCTTTCGTTTCTTCTGCCTCTTTGCAAGTGATCGCTTCAATCAACGAGGGCGATCATTTTTAATGTCAGGTGGCCAACTTGGTCAGGGAGAAAGGGGTCAAACTGAATTAGAGAATTCAGCGACAATTCTTACTATGCTGTCTTTATACACAGAAATGACAATCGTCAATCAATTGCTGAAACGGTGTTTCTTGTGCAATTCGATGTTTTTCACCAAACTTAACGAAGTAGAAAGTACATGTTGATGTATGCATGATCTTTTGAAGCTTGTAAATAAAACATAGTTCTACAGCGAAAAGAAAAAAAGATCTGATTACAAATTGAAATATCTTTACTACAAATATTTCCTAACATACAAGCAACAGTTTTGTGATAACAATTCTCTCACGTCATTTTTCATTTAAAGATTGTTTTGCAACCATCTGAATCGGGAAATGTTTCCAAATCACATCTGTTCAACTGAGGTCAGAATTTCATTGTCTCGCACACGATTAAAAGAGCGAAACCACCTGAGACTACGCAGTTCGTAGGTACCACGTTGTTTTTTGACAGCTAGAATCTTATTTTTATGCCCATTTTAGAACAGTTTCAGGGATGCATTTGTTGCGTGCGCTAACGCCCGTAGCAAATTACTCGCGCACAGTTGTCCCTGCACAATTAATTATCGAGACAAGGTGCTGCAAATATTTGTACTACGCGTAACAATTTGTCCGGCGTTGGAATGCTTAGCCGGAGTTAACTTGCTGTCTTTATCACGCCCTGGATCAGCAGAGTAAATTATTTACTCTGAGAGTAATCACAGATCATTTTAGAATTAAAAATTGTTACTTTTGTTGCTTTGATTCACTGCGTAGAAGATTACATTTCTACACACAAGGAAACTAAATCTTTACTTAGTAATACTGGGTTTTACTCCAAATTTGTATAGCCACAGCTAATTTCCAAAAGAACATTCCTAAGAACATCATTTTTAATTTTTTTCGCTTTTTAATTTCATAAATTGTACTTAACGCAAAAAAATTATGTCAAATTATGTGGAAATAAAAATCAATTTGTGCCTTTTCCTCAAAAATGTGTGCACATATTTTTCAAATCGATCATTGCGATTTTTTTAACCAGCACCATACCTCAATATGGAACAATAGGGATACTTTTGAATTTCACGGTTATGTACTGCTACGAAAATTTTTGTAAATCCCGAAATACAGAAGAATGATGCAATTAGATTGAATTTTCATCATTGTGTCGTCCAAAGTGGCGGCAGTCCGAAGGAGCTGAAGCCTTCTGCCACGTAATCTTTTCCAGTAATTTAAAATTTCTCTGACAAAACTGGACATGGACTGCTGTTAAAGACGAAATGGATCAAACGTTAACATCACCGTGGTAAAAGCGATCAAACTATATCAAAAGGAAGAGGCACAATGTCAATAATCGAGCTGAAGTTTTGTAAAATAATTAAAAAAATTAACAGTGTACCAATAAGCAAATACGTTAAATTTTTACTGGATCCAAGCTGCACAGTAAAAATAAGAATTGTTAGTTTCGTTGGTTAAGCCATCAAAAATCAGTACCGCGCGTTACTAACAAGTGAGTAAAATTCAGCAAGTTAAGGGAGTAATAATTCTCTCTGTGAATATTGATTGTTTGAGAGATGCACTCTCAACCCACATCTCACTCACCCTGGAGCAAGTCACCAGGTACACAGCCGATAGTGAAATTCGTGTGATTGTGTAAAAGAAGTGATAGATTAAGATTTGCTCATTTCTTTTCCTTAAATGTCGAGAAACTTTAGAAATAAGCCATATGAACGTAGAATTTAAGTGTAACTGGAACGAATACTATAGGTTTCAGGAATGAACAAAATTAATCTGATTATAAAAATTCGCATCCAGTACCTTATGCACTGCTATGAATTCAGTAGCGCGAGGAGAGATAATTGAATCCGTATTAAATGTTAAAAAAATACGTTGGTTAACTTTCTGATCGAAAATAGCAAAATATTTCCCAAGCAACTACGCTTCTAAAATAAAGTTTGAAAGGCACGGGAGAGATAACTATGAACAATGTTCAGTATCTCAAATTAAATTCGGACGAGCACCGAATGCAATGTGAATACACGGTAAATTATCATGGTAGTCAAACGATGAAATACATTACATGCACTCAGTAATACTTATATCCCAAACAACGTTCACAACAACGATACCAACAATAATCATTCTGATCGATGAAGTTTCTCCTCGCCCATATCAATTGTCAGTGAATGCTTTAAAAAGTGTGGGATTAAAATAGAGGCAATATTTCTAGAAGAAGCGTTCTCTGAACATTATGGCCCTCGTTTTTCGAGGAGTCTCTACGGACCGCTCGATGTGGTAATTGCATTAACTCTAACTTAGTTTGTCAGCTGATAAGAAAAGTTAACGGCTGCGAGGCAATTTATGCAGCAGCAGATAAGGCTAATTTCAATGGCTACTTACGGTGCACGTGTGGCCGGTGTACGGAATATTGAAGTCAGGTCGTTTGCGCGAAAGGCAATTCTTAAGCCATTGTGAACACTTGTTCTTCATAGCTTGAGATGGAATGCTGAGCTGATCGGTGCAAAATGGAAAACAACTCTTTCTTGCTGAGGGGTTGTATATCAGTAAACTTTGAATTCGCTTCTTTTTGCGAGACATTTACCTTAAAATGAATGTGTAGTAATTTTATTGAAAATCACATTGCTATGAATTCAGCGACGTTGAACGACAGCGTGATTCATTGCTGGTTGTTCCTGAATTCTTTCAGACCATCATAGCCCGTAAACCTTGGGCAATAAATCAGCTTCCTGTTTCATGTTCTTTTGATATGTATTTCTACTAAGTCCAGTAAATTTGTTTTTATTTTTCATTTGTACATCTGATCAGATCATTACACACAATGAAATATAAATAAACAATTAGGAGCTGGAAATCAGAAACAATTCTGTTGAATACTGGGAAAATATATAGATTCTATCAACAGTTTAACTGTGATATGTTTAGCTTGTCTGCTTATAATCAAGGGCAGCCATTTTCAACCTTTCCTCCATCATTGATCCCTTCGGTTTTATTTATTTCTCCATTTACTCCCTACTTCTGTACAGAACACACACACAATTTCTTTGTATTCTCTTCCTCTCATCTTACAAAATTAAAGTTAACTGAATTATTTTTTAAATTTTCAGGTACTTCAATGATTTACCCCCGACTTTAAAATTTTTTATCCCCTAAGGGTAAATTTACCCCTGGTTGAGAACCTCTGATCTAGGGGAAGGGCATAGGCTCATCAACGTTAACCATTTCCACGTGAGCCGTGCACTTCTCTGAAACTGCTTTCGGTAAATGACTGTAGGGATGTCGAAGATTCAGTGAAGAGTTTTTCAAAATATTTACACAGGAGTGAGATATATTGCAGCAATTATTTTGCCCATACCACTAGCAACTTAATATTCCTCGAGATAAAAGTTTTTGGTTTCTAAGAAAACAGTAACAATGAACATTTGGAAAAGTTCTTCAGCTCATTCCAGATTGGTTCAGGCATGAGATTCAGAATGAAAAATACTTTAATAAAATAAGTATACACTGTAAGGAATAATCATTTCAAGTAACAAAATACAATAAAAATAATACCATTCTTAACGCCAATACTTGCGAGACGAAACTGGAAATAGAAGTTTCAGGCTGAGCATCTTAGTTCTGCTAGCGAGTCGGAAGCGCTTGATGTACAGGAGCAGTTACTTGATATGCAGCTGGCACGATCAATGAGAGACTTTTTGAGCAGAGAGACGTAAGCGATAGACTGCCATGCCTGTCGATGCATGCACTTTTAGTGCGAGGTATGGAAATGCCAAATGCAAACAGAGTGACGCAAAAAGATGCGAAGTGCGTTTGTTTCAACCAGGGTTACGAAGTCGGAGTCAGATCGGCAGAGTCGCATGTTTTAGAGTGGAGTCGGAGTCGCTTTTCTGAATGTGGTGGAGTCGGAGTCAGAGTCACTTTCCCGAATGTGCTGAAGCCGAGGTCGGAGTCACTATTTTTGAGGTCTTCGATTTTAATTTTGCTAAAATATATTTATAAATGTTTAAAACTGAAAGTAAACGAAACAAAGTTAAAATACCTACGTAAGAAGCTAAAAAATGCGCAATGTTTTCGTTGATTATTTTGTTTAAAATTCGAATAAGCGCACCTATACCTATTACCTAATACCATCATTGATATCTAGTCATTGTGGGTTCCAACACATAAATATGATACATACGAGTACGAAATATAATATTCAAACATGAGTGATAATGCATATTTCACAGTTATAAATCAGGAATTTATCATTGAAAGCATCGCAAATCCATTCCGTTTATTTCTGTTTCGTTCATTTCCACTTCATAAATTTGTAGGAAGTAGAATCTAGTAGTAAATGCGTTACGAGTTACTCGCAGGGTAGCTCAGCTGATGCAATACATTGTAGTAACATGAAGAATGGCAACTCTGTACGCTCTTAACGTCTCTATACTGTATACCAGAAGATCCTTATAACGATTTTTGTAGTCTTCTGGTTGTGCTATGATATATTGATTGATAATGACTAATCTTTGCCAAAACCTAAAGCTATGTTCTGATACATAAGGACTTCTAGTCTTCAGGTTATGTAATCAATATTTACAATAAATAATCTAATGTTAATAACTGGAATATTAGTTGATTTTTCCAGTACTATGTAGTAGTTGTGTACCTCAAAATGATCTCTATGTTATCCTAGTCTTTAAATCAAGTTGATAAGTATTAATAATGGATATTTCTGCACATTTCTAATGTTCCATGAATGTTGTTTGGTTCTTTCAGAGTTATATTGTATATCACTAGGTATATCATTTTCATTTGTTATTTTTATCTTCTGATCACTATCCAGTTTCTAAGTAAGCATACGCTGAAATGGATATTTATAATTTTGAAATCTGAAATAGCACCTGTCATGCGACATTGGATAATTAATTACTTAATAAAAAATCAAATACAATATAAAACAGCTGCAGTGAAAATAATAATACAACACCTGCAAAATCCTCACTTAGTCACACACATGTTGTAACTGAGAGCAACGCATTACCTCAGTTGCAATGATTGATGCATTTCATGCGACAGTACAAAATTTTTGCTGAAAACGTTCCAACTTGCACCATAAATACAGAATGAAATGAACATGGTAGTTTATTGAAATAAGAAAGCGTCAAATACATAGTAAAAAGATAGAAAAGAATAAAAGATGAAATCATACTACAGAAAATGAAGATAAAAGGGGCTTTTATTCCCATACGAAACGTACCTGAAACGTCAGGTACACGGAGACGGAAATAGAACGAATTTTGCCTACTATAGCTGTTATACACTGTGTCCCCCAAAAAACAGACCGAACTTCGAATTGATGGAACTTTGCAGTTATTGTTGATAATTGTTACTAGGAAAGGATATTCATTGGAAATGAGAAATTGATCATAAAGTATTATGTTTTTTTACTCTTAGACTTTTCAGATTCATTCATACCCCGGAGCAAACGGGGAGCTTTGTAGCCGTTTAGATTTTTTTGTTTGGAAAAAATGTTTTTATTCAAACAAAATGATTTTACTTTTTTAAAACAAAACTTTATAATTTTTTTTAAACAAAATTTTTTATCCTGATTAAAAAACAAAAATTTTTAGAAACTAACAAAATCTTTGTTTGCAAAATTTTTTTTTGTTTATTTGCTCCCCTGGAAACTTGAAATTTTTCTGATGCCAAATGCTACTCCTCCGACCATTTTGGTGTAGAAAGTCGAGATAAAGATTTTTTGAAAGAAGTATAATAGGGCTACAACAGTGAGATAGCAATTTGAGATTTTCAAATAGGGTAAAAAACGGCAAACCGTCAGAGTGAAAAATTTTTGTGTTATGACAATTTTTCAAAATGTTTTTTGATTCCAAATATTTTCAAAACCAGAATGAATTTCAAACAGTCTTACCTCTTCGTTGTAGCCCAAGTGTTTATCTTTCAAATGACACTTGTTTCATGTATGTAGGTCAAAATTTGTAGTAGGAGTAGGGTTTGCATTACCTCCCCCTATATTCCGTTTTCTTTACCGTAACTCATTTTCTATGAAGCGAATCGAAAACTTTCCTGGGGATGACCCCTGTTTTTACCAGTCTATCCAGTCTATCGTTTTACCAGTCTATCAAAGTTCATTGGCATTGGTCCACGAATGAAACAAAAATCATTCAAGGTGTACGGTCCCATTGAGATACCTGGACTTTTTCGGGTTCTTGAAATGACGTGTAGTGAGATGGTCATCACATCTCTAACGATTATTCCAATGAAAAGCGCTATAAATGAATAGTGATGGGCCTAATAAATGATTTGCTCGTTAGCACACTTATAAAAACCATTTCAAAGGTCTGCCACTTTCTGAATTCATGCTTCTCGATCTGCAGACGAGCTAATTTTCTTTTAAAATCTAGAAGTAGGTCACCAAATTCACGGTCTTTCCTAACTCATCTACACCTTTTTCACTTCAAATTAATCAGAGTCAAGTTCAATTTAATCCAAGTCAAGTTCAATTTAATCCAAGTCAAATTCAAATTAATCCAAGTCAAGTTCAGATTAATCCAAGTCAAGTTCAATTTAATCTAAGTCAAATTCAAATTAATCCGAGTCATATTCAAATTAATTGAACCCTAAGTTGAATTAAAAATTGACATAATCACGTGTTA
>JACJUY010008950.1:13050-24776 GCA_014220935.1 Platorchestia sp. MABIK | reverse complement strand
TGTAATCGAAATATTCCACAATTTACATGTTCATTCATCCTATTTCAAAACAGTAATTAATGAGAAAAAAAGGTCCAAATATTCGACGCGAATTTAAGTCTTGGCCTCGTAGATAACTCGCTAACACTCGCAGTTTTACACTCAGGCTTAGTGTAACGCATTACAAAAACAGTGGCTACAAAGGAATTTCCCATAGCATTTGAATTTGCTTCTTCTTGGTGAGAGCTGCAAGTCTCCGGGACTCCGGAGCTTGCAGCATAACACTCAGGCTTAGTGCTACTCATTACAAAAACAGTGCCTACAAAGGAATTTCCCATAGCAACTGAATTTCCATCTTTTTGGCGAGAGTTGCAAGTCTCCTCCGAGCCTCCGCAGGGAGCGAGACAGTCTCGCAGCAAATGGTTGGGGCGTGTAGGGGAAGACGCTCGAACAGTTTCTTGAAGCCCTCCTCGGTGAGGTGACATCGGGGCAGGTAACAGCGGAACAACCGCATGCCGAGTATGGATGCGCTGTCACAAATGGAGAAATTTGTCATTAATCTACTCCTCATAATATAGACATGTGCGGCACGCCAGCACCAAGGTAACTACTGAGAATAAAAGCCCAAGTCTCACTAAAGGGTCAATGTAGAAAACTAGAGAATAAAATAAATGTTTTTAGAATTCCTAAATTCCATTTTTAATGCATTCAAATTCAATGCAGATGTCTCAAAAATATATATGTAATATAGAATATATTGACAAGTTGAGGCAAAAACCAAAAAAGTTCATGTTAAAATTGTATGTTGTCAATACTAAAACGGACGCTTCGGGCAATGACCCAGCATCAGCTGTAAATTTGCAATTATAGACAGAGTGTTTCATGTTCTGACCAGGTAGTTGCTCATATTATAAGTTACTATAGTTTTTATAACATTGGTGATCACGGACACGCTGCACACGCTGTAAACCGCACACAAGTAAAAGAAAAAATAAATGCATTGCACAGAGGGACGTAACTGAAAATACTATACTGAGCTACACTTATAACCCCCTTTAATTAATTCGAAAAGGTGCCCTTTTTCTCTAACTTCAAGTTCTTAAAAAATGCAATTCGTTGAGTACATTGAATAAATAATTTAAGAGCATTTAAGATCNATGACTGTTCAGAGGTGATTTTCGGAGTGAATTCGGGAACGTAAACTATTTTTAGAGTTTAGTGGTTAGACGAGTTGTTGAAATTGTTGCCACGCTGTTGAAATTCATAACCACCGAAATGAATAAAAAGTTCAGTTTATCCATGATATTTAGAAGGCAATTAGTTTTCCTCATACCCTAGTTCCAATTGAAAGCAGTTTGTATTTTTACACAGAGCTCAACCAGAGTCTCTAGACCATGATAACAGTGTTCTGCTGGGTAGATATATACAATATGCGATCGGCAGCTTTACTATGATAATTTAGGAGGAAAAGCCGCGTCGTCTTGTTAGCGACATCACCAGTTACGATACCCCTACAATCAGTGTTCCGTCACTGCCAGAGTCACCCGAAAGTTCACGTTAATTCACTTCCAGTAAAGCTTTGATTCTGTGAAATTTCAGTCTCTTGGTAGTCGTCTTGCGTTGACCAAAAAGAAAGATTGATTATTTTAAACGATCAAAACAAGGAAAATCAGAAGCGACATGTTGCTGTCACGGCTCACAAGCTTCATTCTCGGGGATGACAAAAGCAACGAAAAAGTTAAGCAGACCAAAATTCAGAATAAGTCTCGATTCCAATCTAATGAACTGGGGACGAATTTTCATGAACGCCATATATCCAAAACCCGTTTATGAGAACTGAGACCATCTAGCACACTGTTGTTGCGAAATAAACTCATTGATCTAGCCTATCCCCAAAAAACTATTTATCCAAGACATGTACTCTTTCTTTAAATACGGAAATTCCTTTCAGCGCTCATCGTCCGAGGAATCCTGCTTGGCTTTAAGCTATATTATATGCATGTTGGATGAACACTTCACGTTTTCAGTGCAGTCTTAGAAGAAGGCAGTATTTCAAATGACGAGTGAACATTTTGAATAAAGCAAATTTTGAAGATCACTGCTAGTGCTGGATGTAAACAGATTACAATAGATTACAAACGAACAATGGAAGTATTTCAAGTCGTCACTGATTTTGCAATTTTGTTTGCGAGTTCATTGGTTGATTCATGTCACGCATGTTTTCATCAACTACTTTAAATGATGGTAACTAGGTGTGTGTAGAGTGCCTTCAAAAAGTTCTTGTCTAATGAGGGCCCGAAGATCATTGATAAAAAAGAATTTCCAATCCCATTTTGTGCAAAAATGAAGATGAATTTCCTATCCCCTTCACACGATCAACTTAAAAGAACTTTAAAGAACAATTTTTCATTTGTGCGTATTCTGAAACTTTTGGTTTTATCAATGAGTGACATGAAGCTAAACTTCTCTGCGTTCTGTAGTTCTACAATGTTCACTCCATTTAGCCCCAAAGTTGAAGTGAATATTAAGATCATATCTACATTTTCTACTTAGTTTCTGTCTTTTAAATCCTTGAAATAAACCCCTCATCTGGCTAAACCCAAATCTTTCCACTTCCGAAATGTACATCATTAACAAAAAGTTTCAAAGTGGAAGCTGAGACAGTTTTTTTCTGTAATACAAACCAAACGGTCCAAACTGGCTTGACAAGTGGAGGAGGCACAAGCGATTCCAAAATGGTCATCATCCAGTCCAAGTCCTTGTCATGGAAGTCAGGGAAGTGCCATAGGACTGGGCGCCATCCCAGCTCGAACATGCGGGAACCCGCGTCTACGGGCAGACCTGGGATGCAGCAGACACCTGAACAATATTCAACAGACAATAAGTTACCGGATGCATGAAATTTTAATTGAACGATCACTCGTTCAACTCCTGAAAGACGAGTTTACGAGTAACGGAGAAGAAGATTCACAGACTCTGAATTTTCTATTAATCATCAGCAAAATGAGGGTGATATTAATTTATTAGTGTCGAACGCAACTTTTTCTAGCAGTTTGGATACTTCAAGTTAGTTCGTTTCTAGTTATAATATATGTTTTAATGAGTTCATCGGTCTTCAGTTGATTCGAAAACAGATGTTTGATGAATTACTGAGAAGAGTGTCATTCTTTCTCGAGTGAACTCAAGAATATTGGATATTTTCCATGCTAATAGAGCTTTCTTCGTGATAATTAGAAACACTTCTGGGTAGTGCAGAAAATAACTCACATCAAGGGTCACCATAAAAAAGGAAATGCCCAGCTGATCTCATGGCATCGGTAGTGAAGGAATCATATTTCTCATTTTGCACTATCTATTTTGTGTCACTACTCTTTCTTATTAGTTCTCAATGCTGCGCCATATAATGACTACGCCAAATAATCGTGTACAATGTTTTATTATAAAATACTACCTAAATTGAGAAAAATGATCGAGTGCTCAGGACAAGTTGAAGTATTGTGCAAATGCCCACAAGATCATCATTGAGGATGACAATTTCAGAGACTATAAATGAAGTTGTTTTTGAAAACTTTTTGTTACTCAAATTAAATTGATGTATGGGAGTATGTTTTGTGCATATTACTCTTACAGACATTGAATTTGTATATTTACAGCTGCGTAACTTCAGCCTTGAACTCTGCGCATTGCAGTAAGTTAGCGTCACCTTCAGAGCACTACAAATGAGAGTTACTGAACGCATTTTTAAGTCATTGAACAGACTTTGTTTTTTATTCTTCTTTGCAGCAAAATTATGCAAAATTACTCAATTAGTTTCTGTAACCAAAGATGAATTCACTTGTGAATTTAACTTCTGAATCAGTGCACTACAAATTATTATTTTTCACTTTCCATTGTCTGTTTGCACAAAATTCTCACCATCAAATATATGAATGCTGCCTGAAAATGAATTGCTGATTATTCCCCACTGAGTAAAACTAAATTTATATGTTCTTGATATTAATGTATGTATCATTATTATTCGAAATCCGTTCTTAAACGTAAATAAATTATCAAATCTAACGTTTGAATTTCGCTAAGACCTCTTTTATCACCTCTTGTATCGAGTTACTCCCGTAAATAGGCACTTAATTGACAACCCCCAAATATTTGGGAAGCTTTTTCGAAACGGTAAATTTCACCACTAATTTCCTTAACTCCAAACTAGTGAGGATCTTAAGTGAAACAAGTATTATTTTGCTAAATTCCCCATTTTATTTATATCACGCGAACAAAGGACAAATATCCAAGAGATGACATTTTGGAGGATTCTCTCAATAACGTAATTAGCCCCGACATGGTTAGTTTATCAGTTTGTCCTATGGTTTGTCTATCAATTATGGCCCTTTAGATTTAGAAATTTTTAAAATCCAATGTGTTGTAACGCATCTCATGTATCAACATTTTTTTAAATAAATGGTTTTTCTTTCTTTCTTTCATTGCTCACTGCAAGGTTTCACTGTTAGCGCAGAGCACCGGTCGAGGTCACTCATGTTGCAGAGACGGACACCTAACGACAGCGGCGACTGACGGCTGGCGCTGCAGACGAGGAGGGCGTCGTCCGGGGAGCCGTGGAACTCTGAGACCTTGTGTCTGTGACGAAATGAACAGGCTGAACAATAGTAAACAAAAAATTGTTTTTACCTTTCTGAAGAACACAATGAGGTCTCATAGGCAAAGAAACCTTAATTCATCCGATTCTTTTGGTTCCTTTCAATATTTAGTAGAATTTTGGGTAAATATTGCCTATAAAAAGCTGTTTTCAAAAATTCATGCGACGTAGATTTCAAAGGGTAAAGTTTGGGCTAGAAAAGGATTTTAAGCTGTTTAAAGCAGCAGCAGCAATTTCGAAAGCCCAGTCAAAACATTTTAATAAATCAAATTTTCAAGGAAAACTATTATTTACTCAATATTTCTCGATGAATATTGATATGGGTGCAACTATAGTAGAATTTGAGGCGATTTAATCAATGTATTTAAACTTCGCGACATCCATTGTTTTCTAGATAATGGAACTATGAACGAACGAACTTAAGACATGCGGGATTTCTTTGTATTGCATTTTCCTTGTACAATTTTACATTTTGAAAATACAATTGTCAAAGTTCAACAGCAGCGTAAAATAATAAACTAATTAATTATCAGCTATCAGTGAGTACGGACAGTGAAAAAAATGAAAATATTTCCCTTACCCGTGTTTCTCAATGAACGACTGTAGGCGCTCATCTGATCCTGTCGAGGCCCTCCAAAAAAAATCTAGCGGCGTCACATCCATGGTCCCGATACAGGCGTTGCCGAGGGCATTCAGGCGGGCAGGCAACCGCCTGATTGGTTCATGAGGCAAAGAAACGACGCTGACTTTGGAAGGGCGGTGACCAACCCTCACACTGGCGAGAGCGCGTTTGAAAGATGCCTCACTGGCAACATGCCAGGGTTCGTTAGTCGGCAGCAGATCGAGCACAC
Organism: Platorchestia sp. MABIK; assembly: GCA_014220935.1. NCBI lineage: Eukaryota > Metazoa > Arthropoda > Malacostraca > Amphipoda > Talitridae > Platorchestia > Platorchestia sp. MABIK. Next base: position 19,298 of record JACJUY010008950.1, on the reverse strand, counting down.
CATTATTGTCCTGAAATTCTTCCGAGTCTAAAATCGCCGATGACTCCTGAGAGAATTTCTGAGGAGAATATAAGAGAGGCTTAGGCTTTTATGCAGTAATTCGTGGACACTATGTTTTTAATACTGAGTACAGTGTGTTTTTATTACGGAATTGAATTTTTATTTGAATTATTGCAGGGTATTTAAACCAGCGGGGTAAATTGTACAAAATTCTTACCTTGTTAAAAAACTAGAAAGATGCGCTCGCACAAAACAGTAAAAACAGCTTTAAATGAGATCTTTGAAATGTAATTATTGACTGCTTCTTAGGTATAAATACTAATGGTGTTTGAAAAATAAGACAGAGAATATTTAGTTTTTAAAAAACATTAACTGAAATGTATAAGACTTGTAATAGGCGGGAGCCTATGAGAGTTGGATGAAATTTGCCCGTATGAGCCGTGATTATTTATTCGGACGTTTATGGTCATAAACCTTAAAATCATCCGAGTAGCCATAAGAGCTATCAATAACGTGGTATAAATAAAACGCCAAAGATTTATGAAAGAAGAGTGACAGAAGAAGATGTGACAAGAGGAAAAAGTCCTCATAATAACTCAAATTTTAGTTTGTTTTTATTATATTGACGAGTAGTCTCGATTTAGAGCATTCTTGAATTCGAAGATTGAGGCGACACGTTGAAATGGATGAATAAAAATGATAAATGACAATTTTATATCACGTGATGCTCAAGACTATTTCCAATGTTATGTATAGGAATAAGCCAAACTTAGTTTTAGCTCTTATCTCCACAATTTTTATAGGGTTTATTATAAAAATAAATTACGCAGCAAGAAAGTAATGCTACCTTTTGATTTTTTTTTTCTCCAATGGTTCTCACACGAAATGACCAAAATAGAGGCCTTCAAATCAGAGTAAAAAATGGCTTGGCTGATCCTTCTCTTTATTCCCTTCAGGTGAAGTTTAATCTTGTTTTTGTTATTTAGGAAAATTTTCAATAAAGTTGAAGATGATTGCGCAAAATTACAATGAACGGTTAAAAGATCCTTTGAAACACATAAATTTGTACGTCGTTAAGCAATGCACAACAAAAATTAAACATGGTATGCAGCAAACGAAAAAAAAGCATGGCAGAAGGCTAGAGGTAATCTCCTCTTTTAATGCCTTCAGCTCAAGATGATGATCCGCGTGCGAATTTAATAAGAAGCGTGTCATTGTCTTCTTTGTTGCATGAAAGGTTAAGCATCAGACTTTCAACACAAAATACTCTGGCTTTGAACCCAGTCTAGTTTCCGCGGTATTTCATTGCGAATTTATCGGCATTAATTAAGTAAAATCTCACATGAAGCTCATTCATGCCAAAATTTTATGCTTCGTTAAAAAACCAAGTTTGTCACTTACCTCAAGTTCAGCAGCCTTCTTGCTGAGTTCGACCATTCTTTCTTTAATTTGCGACAGATTCCGAATTTGTGGAGGTTGAACTTCATTCAACCGACGAATTATGTCTTTCAATGTTTCTTTGTTTTCTTTCCTGGAATTCGAAATGAGATCATCCCAAGCTTCTAGGTCTTTCGTCACAGATGTTTCCATGACTTGTCGGAAGTCGAGCAAGTCTTCAAATTCTCTCTCATGCTTCTTCAGACGTTCAAACAACTGCTCGACCTCACAGTGAACCAACAAGGATCCTTTCAATCCAATGAGTTTTTCTTTAATTTTTTGACGTAACTCTGTTCTAACATACGCCGTTGAATCGTCAACTAAAATGTCCTCAACGGACTCTACTCTGTGGTTGAAATGAAGATCTCTGCTGCATTTCCTGCAGATGAGATCCCCGCAATCCATACAGAAATAGTCGAGCTGACACCCATGGTTCCTGCAGAGGTCACCAGACTTTGATGTGGATGTGGTCGATGAAGCTTTCTTGGCAGAGGGAATCAGAGCATAGTTAACGGCCAGTTGATCCACCGTTTGAGTAATTTGCTTTCTGCAATTAGGACACTGTCGGTCGTATGCGGCTGCAATTTGTGAGAGGCAAGTGCGGCAAAAAGTATGGCCGCACGCCAAAACAAGAGGCTTGTGTTCTTCTGAGTTGTAGTCTTCGTTGCAGATTCCGCACTCGAATGCACTGTCACTTGAAGCCATCACTGAAGGAACAATTTGGTTACTTTTTTTCTTCCGAAGTTTTCTCGATATACTCGCACGTAGAATATGGCCACTTAATCTAAGCATGGTCCTATAATCAGTGCATAAAAACAAAACTGTATCAATAGATAAAAAACGCACTCCACGTTTGTAAGAAATAAATATTTAAGGGAAGGTTTAAGTGCATTTAATTTTTTTTAACTATAATCCGAGGCTTGAATCATTTATTTGGGTTGCTGTGAGAAGTTTCATTTTAGTATTTTGAAGTTCTTTGCGAGTGGAAGTTCCTTTCTCATTTTGATGCCTGATGTCGGGGACAAGTTAATAAAAAATTGGTGGCTGTGGTAACAGATGAATGAGGAAAAGTTAAGGCTTTCAAGTGTCTAGCAAATGTATGTAACATGACACCTCAAAATCAAGTTCAGAAATGAGGAACGTCTGGAATTTTGATAACTGTGCACAATAATGCGAACGGCACGCATTTGAGCCAGTCAAAACCTATGATTATAAAAACTGACGAGTATTACTGTACTTTGTGAAAAAAAATAAGACAAGGGGATCCTGGACAGACACCTAAATTTAATACATTTCACGTTAGCCTAGCTCGCAATAAAATTCAATTGTTGACGCGGTAAACTTACATGCTGTCTCTTCTAGCCTAAATATTCTAAGTCCATTGGAAAAAACTAATACTCAAGAACTTCGGCCAAATAAATCAGCTCGTTGGGTATCCAAGTCAACAGGTGAACATTTTGAGTCAGCAATACTACTACAACGAAGTAGAATGTTTGAAAATCTCTAAATTAATGAGCTCGTCCTTTAAGAAAATCTTCTAATTAATTCCATCAATTGCTTGATGCATGTGGGAGCCCCAACTCTAGTTAAAATTTGTTCTTCGTAGTCAACATCCATGCATGTGCAAAAGTAATCTTTTAGTTTGTACCATGTTTCTGCGTGGCTTGAAAATTGCCACGCAGAAACAGTTTCGTTAGACTCTATTTAAGGCTTGCCAGATTTTTCATAACCAGCGTATTTCTTTTCATCATCCGAGACTTTGATTTCAGCTTTTCATCTTGCTCCATCTCGAGCGTGCTGAACGAAGTACACCACGGTAGAGGAAACAAAGTAGCTTCAAACCAGTCTTTTTTCGTTGACGGTGTGGATTGCTGACGTCACAGCATCGAACCAATAGCAACGCTCAGATTGCATCTGGTAGCACTACTACCCCCAAATCTGGCTCCACTATTGGCCTAACGACATTGCGTTTTGGTGACGTCATAAAGTTTGTATGAAATAAAGCATTTCTATTGGCTAGCCGAACACGAGGAGGTGTATTTTCTCCCATAGAAATGACCCTACCTTGTTTCCTCTACCGCGATATACACGTAGCCAGATAATCTACGGGACTGGGAGCAGAGCTGCTCTTGACGAACCTGACCTAGGTTCGTCATCGTATAGGATCGAGGTACTCTACGATTACCGAGGTAGTATAACCCATCAAGGTTTTAACCCCAGCCCTCAGTCTGAACTTAACTGGTACTATCGTAACAGTATTTCAAAAATTAGAACGGAGATCCTTCGGGGTGGTGGAATTGTTTTCGAGAGGCTAAAGCCTTCCTTCGATCAACCACTCATTTTCTCTCCTCAATGTTTTGAATTTTGTAAAATGTTAGTCAGAGGAGAATTTCAATAGTTCGAACCGAGCGTTAGTGCTCAATTAGCAAATATTCCCACACAGAGCATAGCAGTGCATTAGCTCCACGAAATTGCGAAAAAACTTGGTAGAACACATTGAAGGGCTGCTTGTGGTCAAATGGCGAGCAAGAAACTTGGTTTTCCAACACTGGAATTTTTTTTCCGTCGCTACTGGAGGTGTTTGTTGAGCGTATTTGTGATATAGATTCAACTAGTCAACAGGTACAAATACAACAACCAAAATAGTTATGCGTTTTGTTTGAATAAATCCATATATTAATTTTGTGTCCGCGTTGGTAGGATTTACGTAAGGAAGATTCGAATGGTTGTGAAGTTAGTGCAAGAACTAGGCTTCTCAGACGTTTATGGCTTTCAAAATAATCAGAGCGTAATGCTGTTTCATATAATCACGGACCAAATTAAATGATTTGCTTACTTTATCAAACGTTTCCCGCATAATATCGTGTCATTTAACGGCCAGTGTGCGCAAGTAAACAAGTAGTTTTCTTCTGCGTTCATTGAAACGTTCATAAATCGCGAGTACTCTCAAAGCGGCTTTACTTGTCTTGCTAGATGCTAGGTATAATGTGACTTTATGATTGCGTTTCTTGAATTTGCGTCATTCAGTATAGTACGGAAATTTAAATTGTACAAATCGTGCATCCAGTATGGTGCACACACCACTCACAACACATATTGCGGGAATTTTGTCCCTCCTCCGACGGAGGATGTGACTGCACGCTTGAAGAGGGTTCGAGTCCCGGCGCAGGTGGCGATTTTCTCCGTTGGGTATAGGAGAAAAAATTCTAAGCACAATACCCCACTCTACCCAGGTGTCTGAAATGGGTACCGGTCTTGACCGGGGGAAGGCGTCATGGCGTCCTGGTGTTAGTTATAGGGCATTTGAAAAACCAATGTACAAGGTGCTATGTATCATGCTTGAATTGGAAATGCATCCGTAGATGCTGATGTTTGTTTGTTGTTGAATCGTAGCATTAAATTACCTCCCGCAATGGAATTATAAATTCTACGATGGGAGATTTCTTTAATCCTCCTGTAGTTGAGATGTGCATACAAATTTCTGGGCGTATCCCTTATACTTGATGGAGAATGGACTTCATCGCAATCAAAATAATGCTACAGCTCACAGTAATGATTACGCAGACACACTTTCTAGAGGCGAATGATCTTTGGCTAATTCCTGAATCACGTAGAGTGTCGTTCCACTTAACGTAATAAATTTATACAGGCGTCAACTTAATTAATGTCCTATTCATGAGTGACTTTCGTTTTCATTTTGGCTCCAAAACAGCAACGCTCTCACAAAATATATTGAACAATTTTAACTCATTTCTCGCACTTCAAGAGGAAAAAATGCCATTCACACAAATTTTGACATAACCTAACAAAGCCTTTTGACAAAGTCAATTGATTTATATGGATTTTTCAATGCAATACACTCAGGAATTGTATACAAACTTCAACATTTTATGACTGCCGAGCCCGCGACCACAACGTAACCGTAGCAGAATGAGACTATATACTTTGTTGAGTAAATCTTCGAGAAGAAATTGCTCTACTGCTGCTGATAGAGATATCTAAGAGTGTTATCAGCAGACACAGACCTGTTACGTTAAGCGTGTATCTATAAAGATACTGGCCACTCCTATCATATTGTGACTGCCGAAGACTCCGAAGTATTACTCACCGATAAAACTGCAGAACAAGTGTCAAGTATTTTTTCACTGTATACGAAACTGCTAATAAATCTTTTTATACAGTGAAAAAATACTTTTAAAAACATCTATATTGATTGCACCATGAGTGCAATTGCGTTACACCAACTTTTACAGTTTCTTAGCTGAGTGGATGTTGTTAGTGAGGAAACTGAAATCTTTATGCCTAACAGGGCTTTTCCATAACCTCTTCTATCCATCATCACCTAATTTTAATTAGTGGAATATCTGTTTTAACCCTAGTGAAAATATCGAGGGAATCATGAGAATACAACCAGGATTTTTCTAATCAATATTTTGATGTTCCACCCTCGCACTTTAGAGGAAAAACGGCTTTAAGTCACCCACGCTTTCAAAAGTCCTTTATCATAGAATATTTACTGGTGCAACCTCCTATATTTGAAATAAGAAAGAAGGTGAAATGAAAGAAAGGCCGTAAGAAATAAAGGAAATTCAATCTCTCGAGAGTTGATGAGGCCGAACTTGTATCACAGATACGCTCAGCACACACTTTCGCGTCGCTTCGGACAGACAGACAGACTGACGCGGCTCTTATAGTATTTATTTACTATCTTTTTATTTTTATTATTATTTATTATCATCATTCATTAATATTTATCATTATTCATTATTTAACATACGTGATAACGTTGGTAATAATTTATTTGGAGCTCG
>JACJUY010008949.1:5960-35427 GCA_014220935.1 Platorchestia sp. MABIK | reverse complement strand
GGCGTATCTTACTCTCAAGTAGGCTCTTTAGGCATATCTTACTCTCAAGTAGGCTCTTTAGGCTTATCTCACTCTGAAGTAGGCTCTTTAGGCTTATCTTACTCTCAAATTGGCTCTTTAGGCTTATCTTACTCTTACTCTCAACGTCGTGATAAACATATTTACTGGAGAAAGTATCCAAAATCAAAGATTTTATCAAGAGTGCTGGAAAAATATAAATGCAAGGAAGTCATGCCTGAAAACCTTGACTAAATTTGAAGAAAATATGTACATAAAAACCGCTACGTTTCATCTCACACAGATTAGATAAGTCGTTAGTGTTAGCCTCCCTACCCGCAGCAACAAATGCGATCCAAAGAGAGGAAGGAACCATTTAGTATGAAGTTAAGGAAACGCGGAATTTACGCAGAAAGGGCATAGCAATAGTAAGTTGTGAAAGAAGATTATGAAACAAGACCAAAGTTGAAGAAGAAAGTAGTAGGTGCTGAAAAACAGGACAGCAGTGAACCGAAAAAAGGTGGTCCTTAACATAACAAAAACATTTTACTTCAACAAAAAAAAAGAAAGCCTAACCAACTCTCAGCTCGGGCCCCCACTATTTCATCCCACACATGAGCATCCATAAGACCCACACGCACTGCACGCACAACGAAAGTCAGCGGGTAGGTGCAATGAATGAGTTAGATGCCTTTGAACCACGTTTTGAATGTTTGTTGGTGACTAAATGCAAAGATTTTGTTCATTATTTGTTTTTATGAAAAATGGTGTGGGAAAATTTGAAATTTTGAAGGGATGATAAAAAATATTACAGTGGTCCCATTAGATTACGTACATTAGTTTAAGCCTCTCTTACTTCAAAAAAAGTGTTCCAAAGAGAGGAAGGAATCAAGGAACGGAGAATCTATGCACAAGGTGTGTTCCCGCATAAAACCCCCAGCGTACATAAACGGTTAAGTTTGGATATAAGTGAATGAAATAAGAAGCAAGTTAAAAAGTTGTAAGGGCCAAAAAGCAGGACAGCAGTGAAATGAAAAAGCATGGTCTACAACAAAACAAAAACCTATTCTATCTCAACATGAGAAAGGCCTTCAGCTTGGGACCTCACATTATTTTCCTGGGAGTGCTAATTCGCATCGATAACAAGAGTTGCATCCTCTTGACGGGTATAGTGGTCTCTAAAGCGGATTGGGAGGGACAAGCTAATGGGCAACCTGTCCTGTAACAAACCCCTGAATGCTGACTGTGATACATAAATAGCCAGAGGTAGTACTTCCGACCAACGACTGCTGGCAGCGATCGTTCACATACACAGTGCAATTTTCAAAGCATTTATCCTATTGTTCTTTGTGTTTAAAAAATATGGTTATTTTAAAAGAATTCCTATAATAAACCTGTACGTCAATTGCACGTCTCAACCAATCGGCTTTAGAGACCACTGTAATGAATTCAGTCGCCCCTTTGAAACTCCTCCATTTTTCTATCCAAACTTGATAAAACAATAAACACTATATTTGCAACTTAGAATCTTTGCGCATACTCACCAACAAACCTGAATCAAATGGTGATGCAAGTGCAACGAGGGCATCAATTGCCTCTACTTCCTAATTTTGGCTATGCTGGTCTGAATGGGTGTTTGTGTATGTTATTACCTGGGTATGAATGGGATCAGAAGTGGTAATGATTTTTGGGTATTTTTGACTTTATTATCTAATGTATTGCTCTATGAACATTCTTCTAGTTTTTCAGAGATGATAGAATCCATGAATTTCGATATGTTTGCAAGTAAATATTTTAATCACGACGTTGATTCATATTATCATGACAGAGTTATGAATGGAGGATGTAGAAATGTGTGCAGTATGCAGTAATGTTTGGAAGATACAGCTAATGTGTGCTGAGTACAGTCACTGCGATCACCTCTAAAATTATCAACATTCAACTACAAAACACATCGTATTAAGCCTAACATCTAACACTTTATTGTCCGGGTTCCCTGGGAGTAACTCCCTTGCCTTGACCGAGTTAGCCAAATTGAAGTGACGGTAACAGTGAAGTCTATTCACTATGAGAGTAGAGCTTTGAGCCACGAGGACAAGGATCAGCACATTACCAAGAGTCCTACTTGATGTCTAAGGCGACATGGCTCAGCAATTATTAACTACATTCGTGGGATAAAAATTGGGTCGCTATACTATTTACCAGAAAAAGTTCAATGATAATTTCTTCTGACATGGGAACAGTTCAGTATGTAAATTTGATTTCCGAATGGGAAAAGGATTAGATTGCTCCTTGATATAAAGCAATAGTACACAATTTGCATCGGTCCCTATTTATGAATTTCTTCGCTTGAATATCTTTCAGGTAAAATTTTCATAAAATATTCTTTATTCAACTATCACAATATTTCTTCATAGTTCATACAATTTACCTAGAACTGACACTTTCATCAGTTACGCAAGTGCTCATCAAAATTATTGATCGTCTTATTTCATCATATTCTCTCTGTAAACTATGGTCTAAAAAACGAGAGAATTCAACGGGAACACTAAGAAAGAAGTAACGATTAGTGCATAACATACGTAAATGAAAGCATCTCAGTTGTCTAACCTGGATATACTACTGAGCTATTTTCCAAGAAACGAGTAGGGGAACTGAGAATATTAGCGGCAGTCGAACCTCACCTTGGCAATATCAGTTCTGTTCATTGAGCCGGACATAAGTATGAGCCACATGACGCCGTCGTCTGGCGTGGCATCCGGGACCATGAACACGCTGCTGCTGATGTGCGACTGGTACACCACGTACACCAGCAGGAACTCCCCTGAAAGCAACGCAGTGCCACAACCACAAGCTCGAATTTCACAATGTCTGCAGCCAAGAGCTGGAACAAGTAACTAATATCAAGCAGGGATAGAATACACATAATTAGCTTTGCACGAAGATCAACCTAAGATCAGTCACCGGGCTGTTTTCTCACTTGCACATGCGATAGATTACAGAAAAAAAGAAGAAAGTCCAAATCATCGAAAACATAGTCGCTACTCTGTTGTCTTTACTTCCAACGTACTTCAACAAACTTTTCCATGTTAATCTAAGTAGAAATGTGTTAGGCTAATATAAAGACAATAAAAACCTCCAAGCTTGTAAATAATTTTGTCAGAAAACGTTTGTAACGCTGTTATTTCTGTTTTATTTTTTAATCACCACTGAAGCATTTAGTTCATAGATTTTAGAAGAAAAAATCTCAGGAATAATTGTCACAGAAGAAATATCCTCAAAATGCTTCTCATTTAAAAAAATTAAAGTTAGATGCAGGTTGAAGGCATTGGGGCCTACTTGTAAGAGTGTTTGTCTTATCGTGCGAAAGTTTGTGAGTTCAAATACAGTTCATCACCTCTTCTACTCTGCTGGAAAAAAAAAAGCTAGCTACGAATACTTACTCAAACCAAATGTATAAATGCCACTGACAAACTGGAGTATTGTCAGCAGACATTACTCGTCCACTATCACCACAAGAGCACGAATTAAAACCAGCTCATGTAATCCGCTCATGGACTGGAAAACGATGGATTTCTTCAACCTACTGAGCCAGTATAATGACAAACGTTTTTAGACATTTTTTCTGAGTGACAGCTAGACCATATGACGATTTTGGAATATTATAATTATTTCAGCTTCACAGCTCAAGATTTGTTGTCTGCGTAATAAATATCATGAACTGCGGTAGAAGACCCACTCAGAAAGGCTTTAAAAAGTTTTGGTAACACAAAAAAAGAAAACCTATTAAGGAATTGTGCTTAATGCAGTCAAGTCAGCAAGAAAGACATTCCATATTAGTGTAAGGATTGTGAAACTGTACCGTTGTGCCTCGAGTTCATGAGTGTCATGGGTAATTAATGTGAGTGTAATTTTTACTTTAAATATTCAAGAATAATTTGAAAATATTAAAAATCACTAATTCAAAACAATAATTCACAAACAAAAACATAGCATTCAAACATTAGTGCATCAGCAAACCAAAAGAAATGCTAATTCATCAAAACGACAATGACGTCTATGAATGAGCCGGCATAAATTCAGTGATAATACGTTAATGTTGTTTGAGGAACTTGAACCACATCGACGTTTCTGCAGCCCAAATGTCTCATTACACTAAAGACGTAGCGTTTTCTAAAATAAGCTTCGAGTTTGGATAAGTAAAAATTTAATGCACAAGAAGTTTATTCTTGAACTAAGGCATGATTATTTTAATAAAAAAGCATTTTCTGAATATACTAACGTCTTTCTTATTTTTAGAGGGATAAATTTAAATTGCGCAAGGATAAAAGAAAGCGTACCAGTGATGGTTTCCCAGTCCTCAGGGATGGGCTGCGAGAGCGGGTCGGACGAGCTGAGCCCGCCATCAGCGAGCAGGTGGGAGTAGTCAGCCTTCCGCGTGGAGGTCTTCTTTTCCCTCACCCAGAAGCTTTCGTCGAGAGCATCGTGCGCCAGCTCCACGTGAGGGTGGCTGTCGGCACGGAGGGAGTCGCTGTCGTCTGAGCAGGAGGACTGCGAGTCAGGGTGGCAGGGGTGGCACGAGATGCTGTGCTGCAGAGGAGGCCGTCTGTCCTCCGGGACGCTGTGGGATGGCAAGTCGCTTTGCGAGGCCGATTTCTTCATCTGAAAAATAAACCTTATATGCTCCTTGAAGTTTTACTAATAAACAACACGTATACAACCACACTCGTTCTACTTTCTTATTTACATGACTTGTTATATCAATATCGCATCATATGCAACACGCGCACGTCAAACTCGTTTGTGCTGTCACGTGATACACATCGTATGAGACACCACCAAATGGAGGACTAAGAAAGTGAGGTCATGCCGACTGAGCTGATCTCGTAAAACGATCAAAACATTTCCTTTTGCCAAAACTAAGTTTCAGATTTCATTTTTCAAGACAGGAATTTGACACTTCCTTCCTCAAAAGTTGGTTAGCTAAAAAAAAGTTTTATCAAGAAGTTCAACTCTATTTAAATCTGCAGAGCACTTAGTAAGCTAATTTGGCATGGTGAATGTGTGAAGTGTACTTACATTGCAGCCGTCCTTTCTCATTCCAGTGGCCCGTTTGAACGAGACAGTCACGTTGTATCTCTTTGTGGCTGAAAAGATACAGGTGATGGTAGATTTTAAAAAGGGGTTCAATGTGAAATTATGAAAAAACAAAAATGATTAGATTTGATGTTAGTTTAAGGCTCCCTAATCGCAAAAAAGCGTTTCAAAGAGACGAAGGAGGAAGGCACCATTAAGTATAGAGATTAAGAAAGGCGAACTTTATGCAGAAGGGGAATAGAAACAGTAAGTTGAGAAAGAAGTTTATGAAACAAGATAAAATTTAAAAAGAAAGTAGTAGGTGCTGAAAGACAGGACAGCAGTGAACCGAAAAAAGGAGTCCTTAACATAACAAAAAATGTTCTATTTAAATAAAATGATTAGATTATCAGTCATTTTAAGCCACCCTATCCGCCCCAAAGGTGATCCAAAGAGAGGAAGGCACCATTTAGTGTGGAGTTAAGGGAATGCGGAATCTATGTAGAAAGGGTATAGAAACAGTAAGTTGAGAAAGATTATGAAACAAGATTAAAGTCGAAGAAGAAAGTAGTAGGTGCTGAAAAACAAGACAGCAGTGAACTGGAAAAAGTTGGTCCTCAACATAACGAAAACACTTTATTTCAACGAAAAGAAGGCCAACCTAACTCTCAGCTCGGGCCTTCACATTTTTTCCCTGGGAGTTCAACAAAAAGAAGGCTTACCTAACTTTCAGCTTGGGCTCTCACACATTTTCCACCTGCCCAGTTTAACTTTTTCGCCGCATGCATGCATGCTTTTTGCTGCCTTAAATCGCTTAAGCGGCAAAAAACATGAATGCAGGCGGCGAAAAAGTTAGACAGGGTGGGAGTGCAAATTCCCCTAGATACACTAGTTGTATCCCACGAGGGGTGAAAAACAATGAAACCTGTCATAAATCGACAAGAACACAACAACTAAACATTGGTGACATTCTCATACAATAAGAATGTGATTGGATTAATATTGAGCAAAAGATGATAAATTTACGAAGTAAAAATCATTTCAATGTAATAAATCGTTGCTCAAGCTATAGCTTTTCCCAAGTACTTGATAACTATGACAAAATTTTACGGTATGGCAGTAAATCGCGGTCAGTGCATGTTGAAACCCTTGAATTGAGCTCCAGCAGGCGCAGCAGGGAACAAGACGCGCAGGTAGGGATGAGTTAGGAGCAGATGCAATCGGTCACCATGAGCAATACAACACCGCCAGCTTCCGCAGCGCTGGGCATGTACATAAATGATGGGAGGCATCAAAGTCACGGGCATATTGAGGACAAAGAATTCCTGGCCAACCAAACACAGCCAAGAAATCTTTACCGTAGCTATGTAAAAATGGGCATTATCTTGGAGGATAAACCTATCCTGTTACCTAAGGAGAGATGGCATGTGAACTCGTGCAACTCGTTTGAAATTAAGTGCAGCACAAGTTAACAAGAGTAGATGAATTATGATCTTCTACACATTTAATACAAATTTCTTAGGATAATTTCCGCTCTGTTGTTGAAGCCTAATTCCTTGACAGTTCCCTAACGACACCGGTCACATCCACGATTAAAGATCCCCTTGCAATTACTAATAACAAGCCTACCTGTGTTAAAATAAATTGCGAGCCTAATTAATTATTTAAAGCCAGTTTTAAATGAGGCAATCACTGCATGAATACAGCTATAACTCTAGTATTCTATTCTTAACTAGTGAGCATAAGAACATAATGCACGCATTCAGTGCATCTTTCCCACTACGAGAGACTACCTAATTTTGTTCATGAAAATGGAACGTTACTGCCGTCGTACTCAATGTTTGCATCAAGTTGCCAGTGAACGACATTACCGAAGCATTAAACACTTTATTTATTTCACTGTGAAGGTGGGTCACTCATGCAGTGTGGCCTTTACCTCAACATTAGAAGGCAAAGGAGCCTAACTCACCTACAACCTTGGCAATGGCCCACACAGTGAAGCGAGCCTCTCCCAAAAATCGCATTCTCTCACTCTCGATGTCGATATCCGTTAAGATGCCCACACCAAACGACAAGAAGGAAAAGTAGCGCTGAGGGGATAAATACACACAAATAAAACAAGGATCACACACCATGGTAAGACAATGGCAATGATGTAGGTTACACGTGTTAAGAAATTTGATTGGCAAAGTTTTGAGAAATTTTTAATCAACCGGGCATTTTGATGAATGTCAGCTTATTCAAGCTCCATTAACACTATAAACAACACTTGACACAACAAACAGACATTTTTGCTGAAGTGTAATAATCGCTACAGAACTTGACTTAAATTTTGCCAAAATAGAAGAGACCTAGTCAACAAAAAACAGACAACCGCAGAAAGAATTAGACAAAAAAACAAAATGTTCAAAAAATAGAGTTAAAAGAAATACACAGAGCAGAGCAGGAGAAAACAAGTGAAAGTAATAAGAAAATTAATTGGAGCAAAGTAGAGAAAAAGAATCAAAATTAGAGCACGTTATTTCATGCATTGTAGTTCGAGTGAAAGCTTCCACAAAGAGAAATGTACAATTAATGGGTGCAGTGAAATAATTGAGCGGTGTTTTTAATACATTAGAAAAAAATCTTGAATAGAAAGAAAATTTCTAAAGCCCGTGCAAGTACTAAATAAGCAACGAATACTCAAGGCGACCGTATACCCTCAATATCCAAAAATTATAAATTTTATGTTCTTTAATGCATCCTGTAGAGAATTTTCTTACGAATCTAACAATATGCTTCACTACCTCGCAAAGTGTGTTGGTTCGTCTGCTAAAGCTTGCAAAAGGTCAGTCTCTAAAGTAATTATACGGCCAGTTGACAGGTTTGTCAGGCTATCCTGAAAACTTGAACTTGTTGACGTTTGAAATTGTACTTCTCACAGTATTATAGGTACAGGAATAACAAATTTATCAATCGATAGCGCTTAATAAAAGTTAAACATTGGTGAACGGGTCTTTCGAAAAAATGTCTAGTTTGGAAGTTATAACAGAAATAAGATGCCAAAATGAAAAATGCCCTTTTTAGAAAAAACAAAAATTCAATGAATAAAAATATAGAAATTCTATTTCACGTTTTTTTAGATAATACATTCAGCTATCTAAAAACATGTTGCCAGTTCTATAACTTTAAAATTGTAGGAGATACAGTATTTTCGGCAATAACCTTTTTTCACCTTCTCCAAAAAAATCTTTGTGAAAAGATCAAAACAAAAAATTATCGTAGTATAATTTCATGTCTATGGTGAAAAATTCAGGAAAATCCGATGGAAAATAACGAACTTGAGCTTTAACCCAGATTAGGTCATTAAGCCTTTCCCCCCCTCTACGACCCCTCTGACGACAAAGCAGGTTCGAGCGTTCAGCAGGCGAGAGTTGGGCATACAGCTCACGTTCAAAATGCTTTGGTACGAAAAAACCATTGTAACACACACGGTGAACAAATTCTGAGCTAGGTTGAGCAGTAGACCACTAAATGCCCCGAATTTGTTCGGCTCTGCTGAAAACCTGAAGTTGTTGACGGTTGAATTGTATCTCCTCTCACAGTTTTGAAGGTACAGGAATGGCAAATATATCATTCGATAGGGCTTAAAATGAGCAAGAGAAATACAGGAAAAACCATTTTGAAATTTCATTGAGGTTGAAAATTTTACGAGACATAAGGGAAAAAATTGAATTTTTATGAAAAAACTTCTAAAATTCAAAATAACAAATTATCAAAAATCCATTCCGGTATTTCTCTAGATAATACATTTAGCTATATCTAGAAAATAAAATGCCGGTTCTGTAACTTTAAATTGAAGGGCGTTTTTCGTAACACCCATTTTTCCCCTTTTCCCGAAAAAAATCTTTTTTTTAAAAGATACAAGAAACGCTGGAAACAAAAAAGAATTGTTGCATCATTTTACACATACTGTGTAAATTTCAAAACAAAAATCTGTCTGAAAATGGCGGACTTTTTCAGACAGATGACCCCTTAATGCAAACGAAGATAATTGTGTAATAAAAACCATGAAAAAAAAGGAAAAATGTGACTAGTATGAAAACATTACGGGAAGAGAAAAACTGCAACAAAGAGGAGCGCTACACAGGTTTATCACTTTCAGAAGATGCAATCTTGTAGGGCGCAGGAATGTGAAGTGCTGAGTAAAGTGTGTGATATGATACTAAATGACTAGCATCAAATGGAAAATTCACATGTGGTCATGGAATATACACAACGGTGCTCCGGAGTGACATCATGTTTGTGCTCCAACGAAGGAAAAGACGAAGGGTAAGATTGCAAGAAAAAGGATTTAAATGCAACATCTAAGAAACTCGTCTGGCATAAGAACACCGGTCTAGCTATGCGCCTTTGCCCCTGTGCACGCAATGAGGAAACTGAGCAAAAAGCTCGTTAACACGAGCAAAAAATGTTCATGTACAGTTTGAGGGCCAAAAAAGGGTGAAGCAGTGACGCACACCTGAACCGTTCATTTAAGAATCAGAAAAATTCCCCAAAGACGCACAGTTGAACTGTGGGTAAAAAAATTTAGACTGACCTAAATTAAACACGGAAATTAGTGAAATAGAAAAACTAACAAAAATAAAGGAATCAACACTGGGAAAAGATTCACCCTTCTACCAATGAAAACAAAAGCAAGAAACTCTGATGAGCAAATGGAAGAGTCACCTGCCCGGAGTGCGTGTGTATCATGACGAGGTCGATGGGCCGTGGGGAACCGCGCACCAAATTCAGCGCTGCTATCAGGCTGCGCGCTTTGGATTTCTTCTCTTCTGGATCTCTGCAAATTCAGAATATGAAGTCTTTACTACTACGCAACTGTTGAGCTTGTTGTTAGGAAAACTCGTTTATAGAAGAATAACGAGGTTAAAGCCAAGGGACTTGCACAAAAACAAAATAAATGAAATTTAAGTGGATTTAAAAAACAAATTGCTACAAAAAATCATGTCAACAAATATGCAGCAGCCAAGCTGAAGTGTAGAATGAACCAGCTTTAGGGAATAACTTCGATATTTGCACAAAGCACAAAATAAGTAGAAATAAGTTTGGTGTGAACATGAGTGGAGTGAGGTCGATTTGGAACCATGGGTCGGAGATGGCAGACTACCAACCATGTTACTGAAAAATATAACGCTGCGATTGACAATCAAAATAAAAACTTAATAAGGAGCGGAAGAGTTTAATGGGAATCATGCTAGTTAAATTAGTATCAGCACACAGCTGGTAAATCATATTTGCAACATAAAACACCTATGAAATAATGCAAGATTTATTATATCTGAACACGTCAAAGGTTTGCTTTAATCGCAACCTCATCAGAAACTTAAAAACGAAGAAAATTCCAATAAAGTTTATCATCTTTACTTAGAAAACGCTTCGGAGTCCCGCTCCATCATCAGTTCAAACGAAGAAAACGAATTACGTCTGAAATAAAAGATCAAAGTACAATGAATTGAAGGTACAAGAAATAAATCATGAGAGTAAAAATACAAAGAATGACCTGGAAAAACAAAGAATAATACACAGACGCACAAAAAGAATACAAGTGATACTTGAGTATGAAATGAAATTAGGCTGGTACTGACGAGGAATATTTTCTATTTGCAAAGGGTACGAACTGTACATATTGTTCAAATCAAGGTTTTGCTTGAAGATATGAAGGGACTCTAAAATTCTGAGATCAAACGGGGTTGAAGCTGAGTCTAAAATTTTGAAATCGGCTGGAGATATGGGAACTTTGCATTTTTCGGCAAAGCTCTTCCAACCCCTTCATCCATCCAGTTTCCTGTCTACCTCTCATTAATTCCACACCATCACTTAATTAACCCAGAGGTTCTCAAACTTCACCATGCCAAGGACACCCCAGATATTTATGTCCCATCCGAGGACTCCGAGCCAATCAAAAGTTATTATTACCTTACCAAGATACACTAAATGATTATAATGCAGTAAATTTACTATTTTCATATTCCTAAACAAACATTTTTAAAATTGTTAGTTGTTGTTTTAAATTCAATTCAAAGTAAAATTGGTAGAAATCGCCGCAATAGATATGTAGATGATTAAACTCATTATGGTATGTACCATCACTATATATAACCAAAAAAACAAAATACCTTCATTAAAAAAAAAGTGCAGAATTAAACACCAAAGCTATCAAATATTTCTTGTTTAGTGGGATGGATGAGCTTGATGGCTCCTACGCAGTTGATCACAGCGGGGCTTCTTGTTAGTTAGTGCCAAATGCATGTTGTTGTACACCTGTAGGTGTGCTCTGTGCTTGGTTTTCATTATTGTCAATGTGGAAAATCCTTTTTCACATAAGTAGGTTGTGGCAAAAAGTAAAATGTATTTCCGAGTCTTCTCAGCCAGAGCATGATCTTCAGTGCTTGAGTAGATCCAGTACTCTGTCAATGGAAGGGCAGATACCTTTATTTTCACACCCCCATCATTTGATTGTTCAATGAGTTCCTCTTGCGGCTTCATATCGAGATCTGCACCTACCCCGGCTGCAATAGGGTTTCTCTTTCTAATCCAGTTCAGGTAAGACTTTTTCAGTTCAGGCTAATACTCCCTAAAGTAGCCTTGCAAATGAGATAGATGGGACACAATGATGGCGGTGATGTCTTCATTCATGTCATACATTCTTGGTGATACAATGGGAACATTTCAGTGACTCCTTCCTGGCATTGGCTTTCCCCCAATGAAAGCTTTTGAATGAATGCACGTATTGTGTCCTGCATTTTCAAAATGCATAATTCAAGCCGGTAGCAAGAATAAGCCAACTAACTTAAATGAAATATGACAGGTATAAAAATGTAAAAGAGAAGTGCTGGCTGCTTGCACATCAAAAATATTGATACCAGTTGCTGTAATGATAGAGAATCAGTGACGTACATTTTTATATACATTTTTTCTGGAATTAATTTTTTCCATTGTGTCGTGGGACCTTCTCAGGGATCTCCCCAGGGGCCAAGGACTCCAGTTTGGAAACCACTGTCTTAACCAACCGTTCCTCTTTCATTCTCTCCATCCGACGGAACCACCGAAAGCACAGCAGTTCTCTCTAGTTGTCAGCCCTTTTGCCAACTCCATTCATTCTCTCCTCATTTCTTCGCCTATTCCACAACGTCACTCTAGCCCTAATCCTCAGACATCTCATCTGGAGCACATTCAATCAACTCTTATCACGTTTATGCCCCACATCTAAGATCCATGCAACACTATAAGCACAAAAATACTTTCATGCAGCCTTCTGTCAGGGCGCATTTACGAGGTGTTTACGCATTTATGGGGTTGTTTCATTTGCATACAAAGGAACCTTTTTTCAATTGGACAGATTTATCTGAAAATAGCCTCACATTTGTAAATTAGGGTTTTGGAACATTTTTGCTCGTACACATTTTTTGAATTTTTGCATAAAAATGAATTATTTTGAAAAGAAAGATTTCAGGGGGCACTTTTCAATACAACTTTCAAGCCAAGATTAGATTATTAGTTAGTTAAAGCCTCCCCATCCACCACAAATGTCATCCTAAGAGAGGATGGAGGAAGGCACCATTCGGTATAGAGTTAAGGGAACGCGGAATCTATGCAGAAAGGGCATAGAAACAGTACGTTGAGAAAGAAGAATTTGAAACTAGATCAATGAAGAATGTAGTAGGTGCTGAATAGGTGCACATAACACATAACAAAAACATTTCATTTCAACAAAAAGAAGGCTTACCTAACTCTCAGCTCGGGCCCTCACATATTACCCCTTGGGAGTGCTAGTTCCCATAGATACAATAGTTGCATCCCCCTGAGGGTGTAATCTTTTAAGCCAAACCAATTGATTTTGAAAGTTGCGTTTAGTGTCATCGCACTCAGAAAATAGTATTTTACGATTGAGCCAAAATTTAAATTTGCTTTAGTAACATCTTAAGAATTTTCAAGAAAAATCAATTCTTTTACGATACAAAAATTTCTTAAAAAAATAACTTAAATTGAAAATATAACCAACAGCAATTGTAGTAAATTTAATTATGAACAAAATGAGCCCTAAACCACTGGTCAATGAGCATGACGTAAATGTTTTGTAGAAGTATGAAAACTTTTATTTTTACAGAAGAGACCATTAAATGAAATTAAATGAAAATATAAATATCATATACTTCCGTTTTTCAAAGACACAAGTAGGAAATATTGATGCAGCATTTGCTAGACCAGTCAATTACCAATAGAGTGCACTTTGAACCAAGTCACTACATCAATAAACGTCAAAGAGATGTTAAATTGAAGTTTAAATTCATTACTCATTGCTACAACTATGAAATTGAAATATTAACGTACAGGCTATACTTACATTTTTCAAAATTATAGAACATAAACATTTCATTACATGAAGCACAATGAATGCTTTGCACACAAAAAAATTCTAACAAAAAAAATAATTTTTTCAAAGGAATGACTACAACAACCCTCTTAAATTTCTCCATGCTTGGTAACCTCTTCTTAATATGCTTCTGACACACTCATTTGATTGACCATATGCGGCCGCATGCACTCCAAAATACTTGAAACACTTCACTTCCTCAAGCCCCTCTATCTTAAAACTTACACTCATTCCTCTAAAATCCTTCTCCCTCAAATACCTCTCAACCTCAACTCCACTTTCATTTACATTTTTCTATCTATCACAGCCACGCTTTTCTATTCTCACCATTACACAGTTTCTCCTCTGACTCAGCCAAACGCTGTAACATCAGCGAGTAGATCGACAACACTGTTTAATTCAACAATTACAGATCCCCCCACCTAATTCTCTCAGCGCTTTCACCTCATGATCAACTTCGTCTATACACATGTTGAATACGGATACATCATACACCCCATCCACAAAATCCACCAACACAAATCCCAAGAGCTGCTCGAGGCTGATAATTCCTACGCATACAGCAAAGCTTGTGTTGATCGGAAAACATTGATTGTACTCTCAACACTAACCACAACGCTTTCAGATGACCTTAGTCAAACACACAGAAGTTTCATCAACACCCAAAACACCTCTCTCCATTTTGCTATGTACTTTTCACACTTGCTGTCTGAAAATTTCATTATTAAAGCCATAAGTCACGCTCCTCCCCTCCTGGTACGCATCCCGTATGCTCCTTCTTATTAGATTCATTAATTAATACCAACCACACTAAATAGACTAATGCTCTTAAATTATAGCAATTGGCCGATTTGCTCATATACAGTAAAATCGCACACGCACTCCACCAATCCATTGGCACCGTACCTACTACAAAACACTAATTCAACAATTGCACTTACCAATCAATCTTTGGCACACCGCCTTCCCTCTAATATTTCACGCCTGGTGCTTTCACGAACCGTGTTTTTTCCAGGGCATGCTCGACTTGCACTCTCACGACTAATTCATCATCGCATCCACTGGTTTTCTTCGTCCGTCTCCTGTCGTCACTATCACTGCTCGCCAATTTTATCCTCCATGATTAACAATTGTTCAAAATATTCTGCCCAACTACCCATTACCGCCGCACTATCATACATCACTATTCTCATCTTTCATTCTACACTCTTCTGCTTCCTCACCCATCCATTCTCTTTTCCCTTCCATCCACACTGTTTTTTCTTCTCTAAATTTACCTCTAACATTCTACCTAACCTTCAATCAGTCACCCTGTTCTTCTCATTCACTTTCCTCATTGCAGTTTATCATTTGCTTCTATCCCCACCACTTTATACCGCTAATCTTCAAATCCATTCCTTTTGGTACATCCTTTACTCCTTCATTCCACCATTCATATCCCTCTCGCTTCTTTTTCCTACGAGCCTGAAACATCAAAATGCACCAGCACTTTAAACAACTCCCATTCACTCTCGACACGTCCACATTCATTCCGCTCCCCCTCTCTGAAACTAACTAGACCTCGTCTAAAACTCTGGTTCTTTTATTGCAGCACACAGTTCCAATACTTTCACTTCCCTACGTGGTTCTATTTTTCTTCCTGTCCTCCTCCTCTCGCACATCAACTTAAGCTTTCACTAAGTAATGATCAGACACACCTCCTGATTTTTCTTTCAATACTAGAACATTCAACAACTACTTCCCTATCATTCCTTCACAACATAATTCATCATTGCTTTCTCCTGCGGCTTCCCTCTAACCACTCGAATCCCCGTACACTTATACCGATCCTCTTGTTTAAACCCTGTATTTTCAAAGCTAATACAGTATCCAATGTTTTTCTCATCATCCTCACTCACCCCAGGCATTTCAGACTTACACAACACACTTTCAAACACGACGTTCACCACTCTCTCTTTCAGATCGCCCGAGACCACAACACACGCATTCGCTCTTTAACAACTCACAATTTGTCAAGTCAGTCCAAAACCTAATCTTCACTTCTTCATTTTTTTGTACTCTGCTTCACTAACACCCCACATCCCAACCTAAATTCACTTACACCAACACCTCAGCCTCACCACCTCCTACTACTCCACAACACAACACAACCTTTCGTTCAACATTAGGGCTACTTCCTCTCTTACTCTTCAACTCATTACACCAGACTTTCTTACATTTACCACACCAAACTGCAATCCTATTCACTAATATTATTCACCTTATGTTCTCAGAAAGGAAAACACAGTAAATGGAGAGAGGATAATAATTATGATGAAATGATTACCCAAGTAGATAGAGTCATCAATGCATTTTTGTAACCTTTAATATCATTAATTATAGTTGAACGCACACTTTTGTCTATCTTATCAGGCCTAGTTCACCAAAACCATTCCCAAAAGCCAACTTTCTTGCTATTTAATCATTGACCTAATTATATTGATTCTCATTAAAAAGAATTATAATTTCTTTTATCGGTGGTGGCTGCTAACGTTTCAGTTAATCTTTATAAGAAAAAGAAATCTTGGGCAAGGCAAGAATATTTAGTACCAGATATTTAAACTAGGAAAATATGCATTATACATGTTTTTTGATTAATAATCTGTTATAAAATATCGTATCTAGATAACAGAGTAACTGGAAAGATTGACCAAAAGAAAAATATCTGAGGTCACAAAGTCAATAGTTTCTGACTAAAATAATAAAAGTCATATCAAGCTTTCAATGAATATGGATTTGAATAAAAAACACAGTTGTGAGCTATAATTATCATTATTATAGACGTTAGTTTAAGACTTCCTAGCCCACACATCCCAGATGCTTGAGGGCACTCAATATGTTGGTTTTACATACATACATATACCAGGCCTCTCCTCCCTATGGGAGGGTAGCCGACAGCAGGCCACAAATAACACCCTTAGTCACTAGGATGCGAGAGAGGCAGCACTGGCCGCACCAGAACTGCCGGGATCAGCAGCAGCCCAGCACAACCACCTTCCACAGTCAAGCCCGACAGCCATAGCTGGTTTACCCCGACCGCTTCATTGAGGGCAGTCCCTCCCCCCGCACAGGACAGGTCAACCCCATCACACGCGGGCAAGCTCCCAGTACCGCGTCAAAAATAAAATTACCTTCTTATTCACTGCCCCCAATCACTTCTGTCCACAGTCATCCCTCTCGCCACATCCACAGTCAGACCCCTTTCATACAAAGCACGCTTCACCCCATCCATCCAACACATCCGTGGTCTACCTCTCACTCTAATACCACTCACTTCCAACATCTAAATCTTTTTATGTTGGTTTTACCCACCAGAAACAACTTAACCAATAATACTACAAATATCTAGCCTAATAATACCCGTTGTGAGTTTATTTATATTTATATATTTGTTTGGTGTTTGCTTCTTAAGAAACATAGGATGTGTATTTGTTTGTTTGGTATACCTTACGCTTCTTTATGAGTTTGTGGTATCATGGATACCAAATTCCTCAGTCTGACATTAAAAAATAGCCTTTACGTGCATTGATGTTTGACATTTTATCAGGATATGCTTGGTTAAGTTAGGATTGGCTAGGATAGGAAAGGTTAGGATATGTTAAGTTAGGTTAGCATAGGTTAGGTAATCCTGACGGAATTTTTTCACAAGTCCACCTAGCTCAACGATGACATTGTCCATGAAATTCCCACGGGTCCTGCTACGACCTAATAATACCCTTGGTTTACTTGTTCAGAGTCCACTTTTCCATTTCTTTGTCACGCTCATAAGGATAGTTTTAATGACCCTATCTGTGATACGAGTTTCACCGGTGCACAAGTACAAGAATATTATTCATCACGGGTACTGTTAGGATGGATATATTTGTTTGTCATCCCCATCTGGAGAATTTGTTCAAGCAAGGTACTGAATTTCGTCATTTTTGATGGGCCATACACACTAGTTTTGTTAATGATTAACAAAAAAAACTATTACGAGTTGCTAACCCGAAGTGGGTATACTAACAGTATCACCTCAGAAAGGTGTGGGTAAATTGGAATACTATTTTATTTATATATAAGAAAATTTTAGGCTCCCTTTACCACAACAAAGATGTTCAAAGAGAGGAAGGATGAAGGCCCCATTTAGTACTGAGTTGAAGCAACGTAGAATCTACACACAAGGTGCATAAAAACAGTGAGCTAAGAAAGAAGTTCATGAAACAAGATAAAAGTTGGGAATTAGTTTAGCGCTAATTCCCATAGATACAATAGTCGTATCTTCCTGAGGCGTAAACTTGCTCAGTGCAAGTAGCATTTGTGAAATCCTTGTCTACAGATTTTTTCCTTCATGATACACAAAAATGACTACACAGTTCAGTACCAGTAAAACGAGAAGTGAAGAATGAAAATTCCAAAACTTCTGCATAATAAGGGTTTCTTAGATATTCAGTCATTTGTTACATTTCCTCATCATAAAGTTGGGAAATGATATCCTTGAATGATTGCATTGATGGTAAATTTTTGAATGATAGCATATTATTCTACTAGACTGTTTCAGTAAACATAATAGTGTACAGCAATTTTTAGTGGCAACTCCATGGCAGTAGCATTTGTTTACTCATTGGTACCCGCCAAGCGTTAAGCTAGCATACTAAAACACTCTATACCTAGTATTTGCTTAGCTTGCACATATTTTTTATTGCCTTAGTCAAAGCATTATTTAAGGGGGATGACTCACACTTTTTGAAAAAGTTAACCCTTTTCTGTTTGAATACGTTTGTAATGGCTTCCTTGTGCTTCATGTTAAATTTCAGGCTTCTAGACAAAATGGTTTGGGAGATATCAAAATTTGAAGTTGCGTAGTTATGGGTTGCGCGGCTACGGAGAGCTGCCTTACTGGCTGGGAAATGTGCCAGTGCTTTCTTTGCTTTGAAAAAGTACTGGTGAAAGCGGGATTTTTACTGGCTAAAACTATTTAGCAATTAGCCAATCAGAGCTCATGACTATAGAAGACACCTCAGCAGCACGTTGCGCTCCTTATGAAATATTCAACATTTTTGTAGGTAAAATACCATTCGTGTTTATTGATGTAGCGACTTGGTTTAGGGCTCGTTTTATTTATTATTAAATGTACTATAATCTCTACTTATTACGCTTTCAAATTGGAATATCATTTTTATTGGTCTTTTCTGAAAAAATTGCAAAACCATCAAAAATCTATTGGTTTGGCTTTTATAGTGCCCTGAGAAGTGTCCCCTAAAATCTTTTCAGAATAACTAGTTTTTTACGCAAAAATTCAACAAATGTTGTATGTTAATAACGTTTTAAAATCTCAATTTACATATGTGGTGCAATTTTCAGATACAGCTGCCCAATAGTGAAAACCCCAATATTTCATTTTCATAGTTGCATCAATAAGTAATAAGTTGTAAATTTCAATTTAGCTTATTTTTAACATTTATTGATGTAGCAAGTTAATTCAAAGCACTCTATTGGTAATTGACTGGTCTATCAAATACTGCATCAACATTTCCTATTTAGGTTTTTAAAAAACGGAGGTATATGCCATAGTTTAATACTCGTATTTTCATTCAATTGGTTACCCTACCAAATAAAAGATTTGACAATTCTAGGACTTCAATCTTTCAGATTTTTTGAAGTAGTAACTTGGTTTAGGGCTCATTTTACTTGTAATTAGATGTGCTACAATCTGCATTTCTTTATTCTCGATTTAGGCTTCCATTTTTTAAATAATTTTTATATCGTGAAAAATTGATTATTTGGGGGTCTTTTTTAAAAAGATTCTTAAAATTTGAGTAACCAATTTAAATTACAAAAAATAGCGATTGTTGATTATCGTTTTCTGAATGCAACCACACTAAAAACAACTTTTAAAATCAATTAGTTTGGTTTTTATAAGCTCTGATAAGAGCCCCATAAAATCTTTATTTTCAAAATAACTCGTTTTTTATGCAAAAATTCAAAAAATGTTTGGGGCAAAAACGTTTCCTAATACTAATTTACATTTGTAGTGTTATTTTCAGATAAACCTGCCCAATAGCCAAAAAGTTCCTCCAAAAGCTATTTAAACTCCCATAGCAGTGATCTTTACCATTGGGAATTTGTTCCTTCATTTTTCTGTGATTGGATCTTTCTGTTCAATTCGCAAGGCTACATAAGACCATACTTAAAATTTATTTTTCAAGTTTATTACACGGATATTGTGCCTACTCATCTGATTTGAGTTTCAATTTCTTCATAGAATATTTCCTGTTTCCGTATTTCTTTCTCTTTTTCAATTTAAGTATATATATTCAGTTTTCTCAGTACAAGCAAATTCTAAGCACAAATTTTAAATGCTTTTTATTTTGTTGAACAGTTAGCGGTAACTTCAATAAAAAAACTGAAAAATAAAAAACTACTAAAGTTCATGTTCTTTACTTTTATATTATAATTTCCCCACCTTTTTCGCTTCATTTTCTATTTTTTCTAGTTGGATTTCACATTGATCTTTAAGATCACCATTTGTTTCATTGTCACTGAGCATACACCATTTTACAATAAACCTAAGCCCTTCACTGCACGAGCAAAATTCGGTGCATGTAATGCTGGCAAAAAGTAAAATCTATCTCATAGAATGAACATCCAATTGAGTTTAAAACCAGGAAGTGAGCCGCAATGTTTCATATCCAAGTTCCCGGAGGTTGCTGGAAAGCAGTGCGGAAACACCTTACTACCTTCTTGCACGCTTTAACATATTTTGGCACTGCTTTCCAGCAACCTCCAGGAACCTGGATACCTTACTATGAGGCAGTCTGAGGAATGTGTTTAAAAAGCCAAAGTGCGGCTTGGAAAGGTTAGAAGAAGCGCAGTTTGAGCATATAGTCAGAACTGAGGGGAACGCAATTTGAAGAGGGTGATCACCGATATGCGGGAGACTAAAGAGTAGTTCAATGAGAGTCATACAATGTACTTTAGATAAAATAAGATAGAGAGATAAGGAGAGAGAGATTGAATTGTGATCGATGGTGCAACTCGGCTCTGGCTGCGACACGCAAGTAGAGCGAGATTGCATGCCTCCTTCTCATCCCAGGAGGATGAGATGAAGTGAGTGAGATGAGGAACAGTGAAGTATCATTTGAAACGTTGGCCACTCTTCTGAGAAAAAATTAGCCTAAAGATAAAATGTAGAACAACTTACATTTTCAAAGAATCCCTGCAGTGTCTCCTTCTTTATCTCCGAACACACACTTTCAAGCATGCGTACACAAATGCAAACTATTAGCCCATTCCTTTCTAGAAATAAAAAAATTATGAACCAAACTAAGGAAAACCGTGTTAACAAATACAGTACTCAAATCCCAGCCAAGCTTCAAAAGAAACAGTAAGCTACAAGTCAGTAGTATGGCACCAAGATGTGCTCACTTTCTCCAATACGCCAGAGACTTGGCGAGGCCGTTGCCGGAGCCACCAGGTATGATGCAGACAGGGAAGCTCAGTGCAGTCTGCCAGTCGTCCCGCATTCCAAGACCGTTGTAAACCTGACAAATTAAAATTAATAAACTGAAGCAAACATTTTTCTGGTAGTCATCATGATATTAAAAAAATGAAAACGAACAGCATGTAAGAGGTGCTATGATGGTGTAAAAAGACATATCTGAAGCAAAGCTCTACCATAACTGCTGAAGTATCATCAAAATGATTGCATATCATTCTACTAAGGCATCAGGCCACTTTTTGACCAGTCCCATACATATAATAAGTACTATTCCAAAGAAGTACCGTTCTCTTCCACACTTACTGAGTTGCTTGTGAGTGATCTGTGTTCGGTGGCACATGACTTGTGCAGTACCCCAAAAATTGGCCAGTTTGCTCATTTCTGTCGCTAATTTTCTTTCTATTCTACCAAGCACTGACCTGAGCCACTTTCTCTACACTCATACTGAACCTGTCATCTAATGAAATCGCACGTCTGCTCCAGAAATGGGAAACGGCAGTTGGTTCTTTATTTTGGCATGGATGATGAAAAAATACTGAATATTCAAGAAATTAGCTTCATACTATATGAAAGAAGTTTATAAATTAGAAAGGTTTGCATCTGGTAGCTTTTATAAAAAAAATGCTTGAAGAAATATTTCCAATTTGATAAATTATTACATTACCATTTTACTAGATAATATAAGACTACCCCCTACAGCTCCACAACAATGGGAAAAAAGAGAAGGGACCCTTTAGTTTAAACTGTAGAAAATGGGAAATCTATACCAAGGTGTGTCCTCCCACAAGATACCCTGCACATAGAAACAGTATCTTAAAAACGAGAAGAAAGAACAGAAGACAAACAAGGCTCAAAAACTAAAGAAATAATGCGAACATGAAAGATCAAAATCCCCGATCCAATCTATAGCTGAGGTAACCTAACAGTGTCACCCCTAGGGATGCCTGTCTCCATTAAAACAAACCTTACAAAACTAAACCTATCACCTATCCTTTGCTCCCTGATGGGATTTAGCAGACGAAGAGTTCACAATGAAAATAGTGCAATCAATGAGGCAGTTTCCTCAGAAAGTCAGGTCACCTGGAAAAATTTAGTTGTCTGTTCATAATTTATGAACTATGGAAGATAATTAAATGCAAGCTCAAGATATATAATGAAATCAATCATACGCATGCAGATAAATTTTCAAGAAATCTTGTACAACAGAAGTTATTGCAATCTTCATAATTACAGAACAAAGTGCTTTACAACTAACCAGTGATAGTAAAAATCATAACAACTGTGGCTCAACTGCTTTTTCAAAATGTAAGATCTTGTAACATAAAAAATATTTTGCTACATATGGCCTTTTCTAAAACCGAATACTTCCGTGTTTTGGTTTTGCCACTCATCAGAATGAACAGAAAGCAGCTGTCAAGTGATGTAAAATCCAAAATAATTGAAAAACATAATTGTAATTACTCAACCCAAAACGTATCAATAACTGAATGCGTCACAAACAGTTTATTGTATTGAAATAAACAAAAGATTTTTTTAATAATTAAGAAATTTATTTTTTCCTTAACAAAGATGTTTAAAGAAATGAACATTCCTTTCCAAAAACTGACTTCACTCTAGGAATGATGGCACAAAGAAGTGACAATGATGCAGTTACCTCATGCAGAAGTCCATCCCCCGCCACTACAGCCACAGCCCTGTACTTGTACAGCTCCAAGGAGGCCATGAGGTCATGGCCGTGGTTTGCTCTCTGGGTGATGACCACATCGTACTCCACACCGCGGTCACTTAGCACCGGTGCCACCTGGAAAACCCTCTTAGTTATTTCTCACAGAATGTGCTTTCAGAATTTGAATATTGTGCACTTAGCACCGGTGCCACCTGGAAAACCCTCTTAGTTATTTCTCACAGAATGTGCTTTCAGAATTTGAATATTGTGCATGGTTATATTTAAATGCAACCATCAACTCGTAATCAAAAGTGATTGATAAGAAATACTTTTATTAATGAATTGAGACCCAAAATTGAGCCAATAGCTGACAAGGAGACATACAGTATAGTATGATTTATTCTAGCAATCTTGATCACAAAAACCTTGTACACAAAATAGAAAAAACAATGTTTGAGATATCTTTCTCTAATAGACAAGCTATAAACTATTTGATATCAATGAAATAATGAGATGCCTTCTTAAAAATTGCATACAGCTAAAAGAATGGTAAAATTATCAGGCTCATGATTACGAGTCATAAAGCAAACTGATCACGCTTAATTTCTTTATAATCAGTGAAATTATCCTGTAAAATCGTCTCCTTAAATTAGCTTCAGTAATCTTTACAGATTGAATTTTTTAATTTAAAAATGCATAAGAAACATGATGTCAATAAGATTAACAATGAACATGGTAAAACTATTTAAATTTATTTATCAACAGATGTGCACCATTTTTACCTGCTTACGAAAGACTTGATATGCTCGGCCAGACCCTGAGCGGGGATTGACAAGGACAAGCAGCTTGCCGTCTGAAGACATACCTATAACAAAACTTTCTTCATGTACAAACTGTTAAATTTAATTACCCATCAAAAAGAAGTAGACTTGCTTTTCAGTGTAGCTCTAGAGTAAAAAAGGAACTGTTCTCTACTTAAATCAGACAGAAGCAGATGTCATTCCTGGAAACATCAGACGTACACTCTGATCAGCCTCCAGATAAACCTGCAGGTATGCATCTTCTTCAAAATATTTTGTTCAATAGCAAAATATTACTTGTACAATTATGGTATAATGAAATCAGAAACTGATACATGAAAACAAAATCCTTCAAAAGTTCCCTTATGTGTGGGATTACTTTTTCTAGTAAATAGCAAGCCTGAGGTATGGATATGCTGTTCTTACCAGTCTCCAAGTCACTTGTATCATTAACATATGAACCAAATCAGAACTTGATTATAGGTACAACAACAAAACAAAATGAGTTTGTCTTCATGTAAACATGGTAATGCCAGATGGAGGTTTGAAATCTTAGTTCTTGACTCATTCCATTTCTTATTTTAATTACTGCTAAAATTTTGCTAAATTGAACCGTTTTCAAACAAAATAATGAAATGAGATGCTAAAAACGATTCTCTACGAATTGTCCTATTGGAAGTATAGAGATGCTACAAGTAATGGAGATTCATATAGTAAGTTAAAGTTGAATCTATCAAATCTAGAGGCTACTGCAGTATGTAAGCACTGGATTGAAAATTATTTGAACCCTAAGGGAGTTGACACAGTTTAATGAAGTCAGAATCCATAATTTATTCCAAAGAATGGCTTTTCTGAAGGTTGTTCCTAGTCTGTGGAGGCAAAAATAAGAAGTCATGCATAGTTCACAGAAGGCAGCACAAATAAAAGATAATCAAATTTGTCTGCAGGGCTCAATTTTTCATCAGTATATGAGGATGTTATCCAATTCAGATTAGATTATTAGTTATTTTAAGCCTCCCTATCCACCACAAAGGCAATCAAACGAGAGTAAAGGAGGAAGGCACCATTTAGTATGGAGTTAAAGGGAATGCAGAATCTATGCAGAAAGGGCATAGAAACAGCAAGTTCAGAAAGAAGATTATGAAACAAGATCAAAGTTTAAAAAGAAAGTAGTAGAAGCTGAAAAATAGGACAGCAGTGAACCGAAAAAAGTGGTCCTTACAATAAAAAAAAATTCATTTCAACAAAAAGAAGGCCTGCCTATCTCTTAGCTTGGGCCCTCAGATTTTCCCCCTGGGAGAGCTAATTCCCATAGAAACAATACTTGTATCCCCCTGAGGGAATGTTATCTAATTCAAAACTTCAAAAAAACACTGGTACATCATAACTGATGAAACAATGTGGGTGGAAAGATGAAACAAATTTACTCATGAAAAAACAGGACTAGTCCCTAATCCTCAATAACATGATACAAAATTTAAGAAAAAAAAAGCAGAAAACCAAGTACATTCATATCTCACCTTACAGAAGATAAAACTTACGAATGATCCAAGATATGAAATGCCTTTACCTAAATTTTTGTCTCTGAATCCGAAAGAAAGTTCAAGTTACGAAACGCGAAATCTCAAAAATTCAAATAATGTGTGCTCAGCTTTGCAGCTGCCTCCTACTCTCTCACCCACCACAAATTTCACTTTACTAAACACTTGCCCTTAAGTCTCTTAGGGATAGTTGCTCAACCCCAATGGTAAATAATTTGCATGTCTTCCTCATTTCAATGGTTTGATAAATAATTTTCTTTTACTTTTAACGCATATTTTATACAAAATTGGCATACTTTAATGGTTTTAAAAGGGTTTAGGAGGTAGTATTGGTGGCCTTGGAACAAATCAGGCCTATTACATGTAAATGCAAATTTACTTACAAAAAATTGTGTTGTTATAAAACCACTTCTGGAACGGATTAATTTTGTAAGGTGAGGTATGAATGGTCTGAATTTAAGGAGACAGTAACGGAAGGATTCTGAAGAATTAGAGATTTTCGGTTATTAAATTCATCTTATGGAGAATTTTCTTCCGCATCCAACGATATAATTGGCTTTCAAGTACGTGCATTGGTTCGCCTTCTATACGGGGGCAGAAAAGGCGCACTAGCGTGACCTTGGCGTGCACCAATGGATGGGTGATCTCCCCCTTCCCTCCCATATTTCAAGTCAGTTATGGGCGTTCCTCTACGGGAATAGCAAGAGTGTTCATTCATGGCCTTGCTTGAAATGCTGCTAACATTTTAACACTCAGTGATAAATTATGATGATGTAACTGAGTGTTTGTTTTGACTCCAGCTGCTCTAAGTCATCAGCTAATTAGCTTGTTGTGTAAACATCTAATTGCCTCCAGTAGTTTTCAAGGTACAGGAATGGAAAATGTATCGATTGAAAAAGCCTAAAAAGAGCTACAAAGCAATAAAGTTGATTTTAAAAATTATATTAGTTTGAAAATTAACAAAAATGAATTTAAAAAATAACAGCTGTTTTGAAACATGCATTAATTGTTTTTGATATGGATCATTTCCCACAGTTTTGNTGATGATGTAACTGAGTGTTTGTTTTGACTCCAGCTGCTCTAAGTCATCAGCTAATTAGCTTGTTGTGTAAACATCTAATTGCCTCCAGTAGTTTTCAAGGTACAGGAATGGCAAATGTATCGATTGAAAAAGCCTAAAAAGAGCTACAAAGCAATAGAGTTGATTTTAAAAATTATATTAGTTTGAAAATTAACAAAAATGAATTTAAAAAATAACAGCTGTTTTGAAACATGCATTAATTGTTTTTGATATGGATCATTTCCCACAGTTTTGAAACTACAAAAATGGCAATTACGTCAATTGATAGGGCTTGAAAAAACTATAAAACCATAAAGTTTATATGTAAAAAATACTTTGTTCAGAAATCATAGGAAAACACTATTTTTTCTTTAGAAAAACGGCTGTCCTGAACACTTGCAATTTTCTCTTTTAAAATGATACGTCTTTCACAATTTTTTGCTTACAATAGAAAACATATAATTTGATAGGGTTCAGCAAACTCAATTGATAAGGGCATCTAGATTTTTCAAGTATTTATTATTTTGCAAATTATACGACAGGAAATGAAAAAAAAATAGGCAAGCAAGTCAAATTTTTTTCAAAAACTTCTTAAAATTCCTCAACTTAAATTATTGAAAATTCATTCTCCCTTTTTGTTAGAGAACTACATAAGCTATATAAAAACGAATAGCCGGTTCTGTAGCTTCAAAACTGTAAGCCTTGAAAAACTTACACTAAATCTCATTTGTGTCAGTTTTTAAAAAAAATTTCCGACGCAGATGTGAAAAAACATTAATCATAAAATAATCGTTGAATCACTTCACAACTATAGTGACAATTTCAGAAAAATCCATCCAGAAATGACAGCCTTTTTTTGAACCATTACTGTCTCCTTGAAGAAGCATTAATGTTCCTATGTAAAGAAACAATTTAAATGCCACTAAACATGAAAGTTTGCCTCATTCCAGATTTAAAACTGAAGTAACAACTAAATCTACAGCAAATATTTACAGTAACAGAGTAACATTAAATCCTCTAATTATTCATAGAAGGAGAATTGGGTTTGATTAAGCTCCCCTAACCACAACAGATGTTTTCCAAAGAGAAGGAAAAGAAAAGCACCATTAAGTGCAGAGTTTGGGGAATGAGTAATTTATGCACAAGGTGTGTTCTCACAGAAGGCCCCCTGAACACAAACAGTAAATTGGAAAAGAAGCTAATGAAACAGATTAAAATTGAAGAAGAAACTAGTAGATGCTTTAAAATAGGATAGCAATGAACAGAAAACAGATGGTCCTTAATGAAAACAAACCCTGTTTTATTTCAACAAAAGAAAGGCTTACTTAACCTTCAGCTCAGGATTTTCTGTTTTCCCTTGAGATACAATAGTTCCCATGGATACAATAGTTGTATCCTCCTGAGAGGTTTGAATGGGACAAACACTATTAGAAAACCCTCCTATAATTTAGAAATTCTCCTGAACAAGTAGCATATTCTACCACCAGCTTCATCTTTAACCCTCTGAATTCATCCGTTCACTGCACCACTATTCTAATGACTGTCATATGGCCTACTGGCATGAGGGTATCACCATCATCAGAGTGTGGAAGAAGAAGCACTTTAGCAGTGAAATAAAATGAATAAATTACGGTAGGAATTTGACACAAAATAAAATGTATTTAAGCTATTTGCGGAAGAGCATTTTGAAATCCCCTTGATCGTAAAGTGTTGGAAAACAAAATCTTTCACTACCTTTCTAGGATCATGGGCTATTAAATTTCATTAAGAATGCGTCATAAAGGACGGTATTTGACGGCATGAAGGACACACTTTTCTTTCAAAATTTTGTGTTAAAAAATTGTCCTGCATCTTATACATTGTAGGTGAAGTGTAAGACCTCCCCTAGGCCTAGGCAAATCTTTTCTCTGCTCACTAATCCAGCTTATGCTCTGCATTTTCACCTACCCTAAACTCCATGTATCTTAATTTTATTGCTAGTATTATAACAGGTGCTTTAAAAATGAATTTGTAAAATTGAAAGCAATCTTATCTGAAATGCTGTGACTTGCATTTAAAAACATCAGCTAAAAACATTTAAAAACATCAGCTGAAAACATTTAAAAACATCAGCACTCTAACTAGCTGGTAATGCCATCTACTAGCAAGAAATTAAACTACAGTATGATCATTGCTTTTATATAGCTATGTTTCTACTTGTATAATGCACAGCTACACTGTTTTAAACAATATGTGCTTAAATTTGCTAAATACTTTTTTCTGAATCTGACCTAGCTAAATGAATTCTTAAAACAGTTTAGCTGTGCAATACACAAGTAAAAACATAGCTGTATAGAAGCAACGATTGTACTTATTTGCTGGTGCTTCCTATATGCCATCAAATACGGTAGCTTGCAGAAAGTCCATCTAACAGCGCCAACATATTAACAGAAAATACCTCAAGTTTGCTTTATTGGGCAAGTACAACTAGGAATGAACCTTCTTCCATCACTCTAAGTGATGCATGGAAATTCTGTACAGTTTTGATATATCAATATATCATAAGTGATTCAACCATTAATACTATTTAATTGTTCTGAATGAATATGAATGACATGAAAGCAACTTTGTATTACAAACAGTAAGCTTTAAAGCATCTCAATATAAATGAAAAAAACCTTGGTTTGATCCCAATCCAGCACTTGCAGTATTTTTGACAGGCAATGCACAGCTCTTCTGGAGACTATAGAAAATAGAGAAGATGAGTACAAGAGGTTAAAGAGGGAACTTCCACTCATCAAGGTTATGTATCACTCATTCACTCCCTCCTGAAAAAAGAATTTCAACAACACAATTGTAAAAAAGGAGCAATCAATTTTACCCCAAGGATATGTTATGAATAAACTCAAACAAAACCAATAGTCACATATGAAATCTATACACCAGAACCCCCCCACTGCAATTAATCTCTAAGCAAGAATCATACAAATCAAAAATAAAGTTCCTATAGGGTTATTAAACTTGAACAAATATGAGTTCATACATATTGAAGAGAAACATGAACGAGTGAACACTAAGTTAGGCTTGAAGTGACCAAGCAACCACACCTGAAGTGCTGCAGCAGGAAACATCAGGCTTCAACAAGTCATTGATGAATTGCACCCACTCCATAGCACCATTGTAGTTTTCATCCTTTGTGAGGAAGCTCTTAAACTCCAAAGTTAAGGTCAACCGTTTTCTGCTTGGACTTTTCTTTGATTCATCAAGTGAGTATGCAAATACTTTAAGGAACACTGAATGACTTGATCCAGATGACTTGTGCACACTGCAGCCAACAATTTCTGAGATTTTCAGAAATAAATCTTTGGTTTCAGTATTTTCATTACTCTCATGTATAGCTAGATTTGGTTTGATAT
>JACJUY010008948.1:25202-35444 GCA_014220935.1 Platorchestia sp. MABIK | reverse complement strand
CCAATGTATCGACGTTTCATGTTTGTACTTTATTGGAAATAAATGTTTTTTCTTTCTTTCTTTCTTTCAGGTATTCCATGGCTTAGAAGGGATAGGTCATGAAATGTTTTTCTACTGTTCAAATGGCTGCCAGAATAGCACTCTGTACATGATCAATGTTATCACGTACGATACAATTTCAACACTTTTTCTGAATAAAACCTCACTAGAAATGTTTTCAAAATATTTCATAATAACTCCGTAGCGAAGCTTCATATAGATTGAATTAACAGTTTAACGTCTTTTCCTGAGGCTAAAACCATTTGATGCTCTGATGAGCTCGTCCACAGCTAAAATAGGCCAAGCGAAAATACAACTCAACTAAGTACAAGGTTAGTAAAAATATCCATCTTTCATTCTTCTATTATTATTTGTACTAGAAAAAATAGTGGATCAGCAGTTGAGAAGAGTGTAGTCGTCCCTCTGAAATGGAAAAAAAAAACAATTAATCCTCAAGTTACACTTATTCAATGATCAGAAAGTTAATGTTTCAGAATACACAAGGGACAAAATGAAATAAACTAAGTTAATTGAAGCTAACCTAACCACAACACAGGTGTTCCCAAAAGAGTAAGGCATCCTTCATAATGGAGTTGAGAGGACAGAGGTACCTAAGCACAACGTATGCTCTAGGACACTGTGCATTGAAACTGCAAAATAGAAAGTTAAAGATTATAAAGGTACTGAAAAACAGACACCAGCGAACCTTAAAAAAAATGGAACAAAAAATTATATTCCAACTAAAGTCAACAGAACCCTCCCTTCAGGAACTCACATCTCATCACCTGGGAGCGCAAATTCCCATAAATGCAACAGCTGTATCCCCTGATGGGAGCGTAACATAAAAAGTACCGACACACGGGTTGAAGAACACAAAAATTGAAAATCAGTAACCAACCGAACAACACAAATTGACGACTACCATAGCCCCAAATTTAATAATTTGCACATGAATGGATATCGATTAAACAATTTCCAACATTATTTTCCATCTGGCCTATTGAGATTGCACAAAAAATGATTAATGTCATCACTTGGACAAGGCAACTTATATTACCATCAAGTGGGTGCTCCATTAAAATTATTTCAGCGTATCTAAATATTTGCATTACCAGCATAATACAACTATGGACCTCCCTAAATTAAATTGGTAAATTACGAGGGCTGTTACTAATACAGCGAAATGGTTGGCTTGAGAAACGCTAGGATTCCAACAGACACGGAGTGAGGGAGGAACATTTATAGAAAATCGCCAGCTTGGCCTATGTTACGATGAGTTGATAGTGATAAATTATTTAGAAAATTTGCTTTCTAAAATCCTCAACCTTATACGCAACAAGCAAGGCCGTACACTTTTCATGCGCGACGAAAAAATGTCCCGGGGCTACAAGTCTCTCTGAGAACGTCTCTCACAGAAGACGGCAAGGAGACACACCCCCCAATGGACCATACGCATAGCAGTGCAGATGAAAGAGGCATACGGCAGCAAAATCTGTTTGCGAGTGTTGCCACACGCAAAACAGTGTCTATCTCCCAACAATCACAAGACTCATTCATAAGTCCTACACAGCAGGTAGTTGCTTAAATTATTTCAGAAGAATGCCCACAAGTTTACATCAATAACTCATCAGCTTATTCTTACCAGTTTGAGCAACTCAAAAGGAAAACTTCGCACAGTTTAGGCAATCCTTTATGCACTCATGCTAGCTAAATCTCTGAGAAAAATGCTTATATTCAAATGCCACATTAAGAATTCAGCTCTAGGATTACCATCCAACTTCCAATAAGTTCATCACTATTACTGAAAACATCTTACCCCCTCATTGTACTCCATGATTTTCCTCTTAATTGCAGAGCTGTCAACCCATGTGATGTAATCCTCCAATGCTCTGAAAAAATATAATACTCTTCAGAATTCCACACTTTACGTAAATGGTAAGAATTAGTACATATAAGACAAAATACATCAAATCCAACAGCTCAAAATATATTCTTATGAATTTGATCTAAATACTTTAATTTGCCATGGCCACAACAAAATATCAATATCGACCACTGAAAAACAAACAATTTGGCCAGTTATCTCACCGAGAAACCAGAAAAGCAGGGTCCTTGATCACGTCCATGCCCACCCGAACATGGCCGTGCTTGATGAGGTTATTGGCTACAGCAATTCTCTGGACCATGCCATTCTTCACCATGACACAGCCAAGCCTCCTCCGGCAAAAAGAAGATGCTGACGTATTGTTGACAAGCTCCAGGCTTCCTTTCATTGGAATAATGCCAATACTATACATCTTCTCAATACACTTGGCAGAGTATTCATCTCTCAATGGGTCATCTTTGTCTAAATCTTTGATCATTCTAACCAGGTCGCGTGCTTTGCGTGACAATTTATTGTAAAGAACATAGTCTTCTCTTCTGTCTATGTTATATCTCCTTAAAGCTTTAGCTTCAGGAATATTATTACTGACTTCCCAGTTGAAGAAGTCAGTGTGTTTTAGGAGTTTTTTCTCGGCAAATTTGAGCTTACGCATTGTGGAGAAGTACTCTGCTTATGACTAGAAAGACAACAAAGTTACAAAGCACAAATTGTATTAAATTCAGGCACCTGTAAGAGATAATTCAGAAAATAATAAACATGTTATGTAAATAATACAGTATAAACATAGTTATTTCTATACAAGTGATTATGAAGGAATAAGAGAGCAAGACCGGCTAACAACGAATTGCAGATACTACATTCATGGAAATCCTAGGAGCATCAAATTGCAACTTCTAGTTCACAAGTTGAAAAAAAAAAACAGCAGCATACTTAGTACAGTACACTCACAATCACTTGAACTTGAGGGTCGACACGGTCGGGGCCTTTGTAACAGCCTACAATTCCCTCGCAATACTCACACAGAAGAGTTCAGCACCTATGTACCAGACTTGTCCAATAAACTACTCAGGGTCCACCAATCCTTGTCACAAGCAACCATTAGACGGCATCACTGGGATTACCAGTATGGCAAAACACCATCCCCAGGCATGGGGAGTCATTACAGCCCACTCTACACAACTGGCTCATTCCTGTTGCTGTCTCTTACTCCAGGCACATACAAGAAAAATTTTCATAGCTTCAATGATACACAAATTACACTCCTGATCCAATCCAGCAAGACAGCTCATAACACAATCATCTTCAGCACATCTGGTATACCACTCATTTTCTCCATACCGCTTAAAAACCACATTCCTGGAACTCTCTCTCCCTCTTACTCATACTTACTACATTCCAGCCCAAAATGTTCAATTATTTCTTCCACTCTCCTATCACACTGCCGACATAATCTATTATTATTCTCATTCCACCTACATGTACATCTATTCATTCTTAATGCCTTACACTTCACAGTAAACAAGAGTTGGTTTCCAAAACTACCATCATAGAACATCTCACACTCAGGCACTTCCTTTCGTATATACCAGATTAGTGTAGACTTATGTGTCATGCTAAGCATTCACTTACTCAATCCATACTCTTTTGTTTACCTTTTAATCTCTTTTTTCCACCTCTTGCAGTCCCACTCTGGTCCTTCACCTCCAACATTCATTAAAAGCCAGTCATCCACAGGTCTCCCAATTTTAAAACACAAATAATCTTTTGCAATCTTAGTTTCCTTACATGCCCCCAACATATTTTCTCCCAAAAGCTTACACTCAGATTCCATTTAAAAATTTGCTTTACCCATCTGCTATTCTGCATTCTCTCAATTCTTACCTTTAATTCAACACAGCTTTCATCATTCATTCTGAAAATTGGCTGCACACTAGGTCACCTCTAATAGCTTCTGTAGCTGTCCATTTTGGAGCACCCAATGCTAGATTTCCTATCTCATTTTGTATCACATCCAGCCTCTCAAGGTCATTTCTCTTCCAGGCCAGAGTACTCATACCATACAAGACACTGAGAACAGCAATGTACTTCCACATTCCTCACACATTCATATTTGTTTGTTCTGTATCTGGCCACACTACTTAATTAACCATCCACTCCACTGCATTGCCTTTGCCACTTTTTCATCCTTAGTTCTAGTGCATCCATCTCCATTTTTCGTACAACCTACGATATTTGTTATTCGTTTGTTCTACCTATTCTGATTTTTCCAACATTCTACAGTCTCTCTCATCAATATTTATAACCATAACCCTACTTTTATCAGCATCAAAGCATATCTTGAAATCTGTACTATTTATATCACAATGTCAAGCATTCTTTGTAGTTCATACCCAGGTTTGCTAACCACAACCACATCATTAGCATACAACAAACAACTCAATTTCTCCTTAC
Source organism: Platorchestia sp. MABIK (assembly GCA_014220935.1). Classification (NCBI taxonomy): domain Eukaryota; kingdom Metazoa; phylum Arthropoda; class Malacostraca; order Amphipoda; family Talitridae; genus Platorchestia; species Platorchestia sp. MABIK. The sequence continues at coordinate 31,069 of JACJUY010008948.1, read as the reverse complement.
CAACTTTCAGTCCTAAGCCACTCATTCTCAGTCAAACTGCTAATTTTCTGCATACAATCCAAGAAACAGGGTAGACAAAATACAGCCCTGTCTCACTCCTCACTTCCCCAATTTCTAAATTTGGTTGATCTTGAGTTTGATGCGCTCACGTAATTTATAAATTTGGTTTGCAAGAACCAGTAAAGAAGCACATTTAAAAACGTTTTTCGGGGTTTCTTTGAAGTTAGCCCCGTTGGTTAAATTTTTAATAACTAAACCTGCCGCTAGGTGGCGCCACGTGTTTTAAGCTTAACTCGACGCGAGAAAAACGGAAACACCATCCACGGCTCTCTATCACTCACCCAACCCAACCCAACAACTGGCAATAATTTTTAATTTTTATTTATGGGTTTTCTCGCGTCGAGTTAAGCTCAAGACTAGTGGCGCCATCTCTTGCGTCGAGTTAAGCTTAAGACTAGTGGCGCCATCTGGTGGGAGGTTTAGTTATCGAATATTTAACTAACGGGGCGAACTTCAAAGTTAAGCCCGTTTTTCACAAATGACATTTTTCGTACCTGCACTGTTAGAACACGTGTAGTTTTTTTGGCAGGAACTATCAGTGTCGGTATAGCTAAGTTAAGTTTAGTTATTTTGGGTTTATCTAGGTTAGTTTAGGCTAATTTATTTAACTAGCCTAATTGTAGCTAACCTATCATCACGTCAATACCATATTACAGCATATCTATGTATCCGTTTCGCAACTGCTATGGACGACGTTCCTATAACTTCAAAGCTTAGTAACTCACAAATTACGCATCAGCAAGCAAAATTAGATTAGATTATTAGTTAGTTTAAGCCTCCCTATCCGCTACAAAGGCAATCCAAAGAGAGGAAGGAGGAAGGCACTATTTAGTATGGAGTTTAGGGAACGTGGAATCTATGCAGAAAGGGCATAGAAACAGTAAGATAAGAAAGAAGTTTATGAAACAAGATCAAAGTTGAAGATGAAAGTAGTAGGTGTTGAAAAAACAGGACTGCAGTGAACCGAAAAAAGATGGTTCTTTACAGAACAAAAACCTATTTTATTTCAACAAAAAGGAAGCCTACCTAACCCTTAGCTCGGGCCCTCACATAGTCCTCCTGGGAGCGCTAATTCCCATAGATACAACAGTTGTATCCCCCTGAGGGGTCAGCAAGCAAAATGTCATTTCTGTAAAATGTTCTTAAATGTGTTCCTTTAGTGATTCTGTGGAACATAATTTTTAATTTCTGGGAGCGCATTAAACTCAATATTGACCATAAATTTTTAACTTGTAGATAGAGCTTATGTTTTCATTCAGACTTTGCACAATGTTTACCATCTTTCTACTAAATCCAACTTTTCTGAAGATTTCAAACAGCCTGAACTGATGTACTCTGTCATACACCTTTTCAATATCCAGGAATGCTAAATATACCTTATCATCCATTCTCATTTGCTCTATTACTTTAATCATTACAAACAGATTGTCTTCATGATATTTATCTTGCCATAAAATCTAACCATACAATTTTTTCAACTTTTACCATAAATACCGGTAAATATCAAGGAGAGCTGACTTATTAATTTTCAAGTTTTTGTTGATTATATCTAATGCAAATTAGATCAAAATGAACAACTTTTATTCTATGCACTTTTTTGGAGAAATGAGTATATATTGAGTAATAGTGGTATGATAATTGTTGTATGGCATAGCTTGAATGTGCTCAAATAAACATTTAATGAATGTTGAGAGGACAATAATTGATTCTTGAATTTTTATTCTTGTATAATGGTTATTAGACTGACTTAAAAAATTTTCTTTTACGCACTTTATTCTGCAAATGAATTTTCAACAAGTTACAGCGGCAATCGTCTGCTACAAATAATTGTTAAAACTGCTAAGTAATCATCTGCTATGTATAACTGCCAGCGCCCTTCAAGAAGAAACGATCGATTGCAGTACATCCTGAAACTAAATCTTCAAACAAAGAATAAAGTGCTCTTTCTGAAGGCAAAAGTTGGTTTAATTGTCTAGATAACGTAATCCACCCAAAAGGTAACTTAACGTAAAAAACGCCAAGATTTTTGCCGCTTGGAAGACTAAAATTAGCATGAAAGACAGAAATTAACAACCCGCTATAACTGGTAAAATACTCATTTCCCCCAAACAGTGCATGGAGTAAAAGCTGTCCATTTTGATGTTATTACCATGATTCAAGCAACAAAAATTTGAGAATAGATTTGTCAGTTCTCCTTAACATTTACCAAAATGCCATTTCAAACTATATTGGCACCTGATTGAGAACTCATACTTGATAATTTGTAATTCTCTGAGTTAAAATTGCATTCAGGACCCCAATAAAGTACAACACATTGTATAATCTCACCATGAGAAAAATCAACAAAGTGGTCTTACTATGCTGTGGTGAAAAGTCAACATTTACTGAACTAAAAACATATTAACATTAGATGAATAACATAACTGATATATTAAATCATTGTAAATTATACATTTACCAGCTTTAACAAATAATTAGGATACACTTTCTTGACTAAGTACCCTAGATTAACACTGTGGTGATTTACATCCAGCGCTGCGCGAACTTGGAAAACTGAATCCTCTCAAAATTGAAAAAAAAAATCATTATTACAAACAGTGTATGGAATGTTGAGTCTATCTTAATTAAGATTCGGACATCTATCTAAGTATATAAGTAAACTTAAACCTTCTCAGATCAAACGACACCTACTGATTTTATACAAAAATGTTTCATGTCGACGTTACCGTTACACAAAGACTGACTACACGATGTTCTTTCTTCTTCTGCTTTATGAGGATCCCGGTTCCTGTTGGTCCATGCGCCTCAGGTCCTTACGTAACTACACGAGGTTATTCACAAAACAAAATCTGCGGAAAGTCGCCACTCCGCTCGCCAAGAAGAGCCAGAGAGTAGAGAAGAGAATTGATCGGATGCTCCTGTCATATGCACACGAATTCTAAAAAATTACGGAAATTGGTCTACATCAATTTTTTTCTCATATAATCTTGTAATATGATTGAGATTTGTTCTAGTAGGTGCACGGAATAAATGAGTGGACAATAAATAAATTGAAAAAAAAATAAATGAATTAAATTGAAGCTTTGAAAATTTTTCTTGTTTGTGCCTAGAGTAAGAGACAATGACTGGAATGAAGTAGTCATGTAGAGGGGGTTGTAGTGACCCACCTCGCCTAAGGGGGTTTTTGACGTACTGGTTGGACGTCCAGGGATGCCGTCCAAAGGTAGCTTGTAACAAAGATTGGTGAATCCTAAGTAGTTTATTGGACAAGTCTGGTATACAGGCGCTGAATTCTTGCGCGAATATTGTGAGTATTCCAGAAGAAATTGTACGCCGTTACAAAGGCCCCGACACTGTCGGTCCAACCAGTACGTTTTCAAGTTTTAAGTTCATGTAGAAGAGGGAAAACTTCAACCCATGTGTCGGAAATGGACATCGGCCAAGCAGGGATTGACCGTCATTGTGCCCTGGTGGTAATGATGAGGCAGTTGAAAAATCAATTCACAAGGTAAAATATTAGATTTGACTGTAGTGAAAGATCCTATTTCTTTTTTAAGCCTTTTATCTATCAAACAAATTTTGAACCACGTCAAGTTTACTTGAAATTTTGCATAACGATGTTAGATATGAACACACGATTCGCTTGATTTACTTGGATCACGGCCTTTGAGGTGGAAAAGAAATTCAAATAAGAAATTAAAAATACTGATTCCTCGCCATTTAATCAGAAGTTCAACATAATTTGTCATCTGAATATAAAATTTAAGGTCAACCTATTTTTATAATCAAAAAGTCAAAATTTAAGAGTTGCTAATATGTAAGATAGAATCATTGTCGGTTGTGCTTCCACCCGACCCAGTGGACACTAACCCCGAATTATCGGGCCCTACTGCACACAAATTACCTGGCACCCATCTGGGGCCGGTAACGCTGAAATAATGATAATTAATGACAAGCGGAGCATGACTAGCTTAGGGGCTCACCTGAAGATTTCGAAAATTATGTTCAGGCGAACACTCTTCAATGTAGCCGGCTGTCGAGGACGCAAGAGTCCTCGGTAGCGAGGGTCGGTTTGCTGGAGTGCCGCGGAGCACAAAGAAGATGCACCCGTGCTCACAGCTTAGTTCAGTCTGACGTGTCGACCTCTGGCAGACACGCTCGTTGGCTTGCCCGAATCCGTTGCCATGGCTTGGGACTCGCAATCAAGAAGAGCAGACGAACGTTTTAGTGTTTGCATATACGTTTTTCGCCGAAGATGTGAGGAACCCCCGCCATTGCTCCGTTTAGTCGTAAGTTACCAGCGTTATTAATTTTTAGGCTGATTAAGAGGATCACAGCCCAAGAAATTTATTGCGGAAGGCCCTTAAATCTGCCTTACAAAGTCCGCAAAGGACCTCAGCGTTCGAGCAATGGCTAGAATTTCGACACGGTGTAAACATTTCGTTACCTGGTTTTGCTCTATTGCTCTCTATTTTTACTTATGACTGTAGAGTCTCCCAATATCCTAGTCAGGTTTGATAGTTTTAACGTAAATATAACTGTAGAAATTGTAATTTCGTAATTGTTAGTGGTTTAGAAATGTGAAATCTGGCGATACAAACGATGTGTTGTATTAATTTGCCTATCCCCCCCCCCCCTCCCGCTGTATGTGGTGCGAGGGCCTTTGCTGCAGTTCAAAATTCCGTCTAATATATGCACTCACACACAGAAAACGGGGGAACCCTCGAGGATTTCCCCAGTGCACTAGCTTTGCCTGATGAAACTACTTTTATATCACCCTGGGCGATCTCATGTATTAAATTTCAACCGTGAGAGGTTTTCACTGAGAGAATCATCATGTCATCCACAAGCCCCTCATACATTTTGGGTTATCGAAATCTTCGCAAGGTGACTGACTATTGAAAGTTGAACTTTCTTATTCTAAGCATGCATTTTCAAATTTTCATTGTATTTGTAAACATACCTAAATATATTCAAGAATAATTGAAAAAGTGTGTTAACTTTGCAGTCAATGTTGTGAGCAAAAAACAATTCCAGGAATGCGATCATGCTACTTCACTCTGAAAAAAAACTCGGCTGGAAAAGTTCCACATTTAGAAAGCCCGGCACGTAATCTCACTTCCCTTTCTCTCCCTCAAAATAATGCAGTTGTTGTAAAGTTTCTCCCACCCAGTTTGCGAATGAAAAACTAATTCGTTGGAATGATGTCTCAGTTAGCTGCCATTTATTTGACCTAGGACATAAAAGAAAACATTTATTTCCAATAAAGTACAAACATGAACTGTCGATACATTGGTTTTTAAAACACCTTAACCTAAAAGCATTCTTAATTGATAATAACACATTGGTATTGGGATACCCGTGTAAAATGTTGAATCAAAAAATGATTGACAGAAAAGCACATCAAAATGAGCTCCTTAGCTCTGCTTAATCTGATTTTGACAGTGCATTTGAATATAAGTTACCAAGAGAACACAATCCTCGTAACGCTTAGTTGAAAAATGTATTCATTTGTGCGCATTTAAATTGAAATAAGAGCAAAAGTCGAGTTTAAATACCTTAACACAGAGACCCTTAATTGCTATTCATACATGGTTATCGTAATACCCATGTTAATTAAGTGTTGAGACAAATGATTTAGATCCTGAATTGTTATTCATACATGGTTATCGTTATACACATGAAAATTGTCGGAAACATGATTCGGAGAAAAGCACGAAAAAATGAGTTCCTCTTTGTCGCGGTAGTCGGATTCTGGTAATGCATTTAAAATACAGGTGACCAAGGAAAGCATAATCCATGTGACG
>JACJUY010008948.1:0-23837 GCA_014220935.1 Platorchestia sp. MABIK | reverse complement strand
ACTGGAAAACTGTCTTTGATGTATTGAAGGCTGATTCCATCTTGTCCGACTGCTTTTGTGTTTTTCAATGAGTACAAAATAGTCCGTAACTCTGGTAAATCGACAGGACGTGGCCTCCACAGGGCACCAGCCTATGAAAGTGCAGTAGAGTAGGAACTTTCAAGTGACAGTTGCCTCGGACATTTAAGCTCTCCCAGTTTCAAGAGTTGTGCTGCGGGATAATCTCTCAGGTTAAAAAAAACTCTTGATGAAATGCCTCATCATATCGTCTCTCTGCCATAATGAACTACAAGCTATGACATGTCATTTTTCTATGTTGCTTAAATGTCTAACTGAACGATCGCCACTGTGCCTTGACCCTGCTCGCAGTTTCTATATGGTCAGTGTCTCAAACTCTACCGCACATTTGAATGTATAGTACAGTTGATCGTGTAATTAATGTAGAGTTGATCGTGAAGCCACACTTATGTTAATTTGCAATCAACATATATAAGAAAATCTTGCATCTATTCGTTCCCATAGAACAATATTCATGTATCACTGTGTTTTTAGTTTGTTTCATGTAATAACGTTCGTACATTATCATAGGGAATAACGAGAGAATAAGAAACCCAAAAACGTTTTACCCAAACATAGCCCAAACGAAACCCAAACGTTTGGGCTTTGAGTGTAATTTGATGTTTCTGATATCTTCATCAGAAAGTTAGAAACTAGCAAATTTTTTCGTTTCAAATTTGAAAACGGAACTCAAAGACTTTAAAACCACTCCATGCAATCATCAAAAGAAACTGCTCTTATTTTCGTGCACAGTAAACAAATGTTTGGCAAGAGCTGAAGCTCTGCTCTCTCGCTCGTCGACATCGTCACAAGCGATGAGAAAAAATTTGACATACAATAAAAATACGAACCTTAAAATTAGCGATTTTCGTCAAAGGTGGGCGATATTGATGACGGTGCGACCACTCGAAAACAAGGAACGACTTCAATGATGGTGTGGGCAGCCTTTGGCTTTGACCAATAGTCCTTTGACTCTTCTTGATTGAGGAATTAAAGTCAACCAAAAAAATGCAAAAAATTTCATTCTAGGGTTATCATTACTACTGAAGACTAAAAACGTTCCAGAAGCGAAAATGACCACATCAGCTATTTTTCATGGCGCAAAGAAAATATAAGAGTGGTAGCAGTATAATGTTCTTCAATTCTTTTCAACGGAAGAAAACCTCCTTCAGACCGGAATCCTTTCGATTACAGTATCAGGTCCATCTTGGAGAGTAATGTATCAAGGACGCATCACCGGAGTTTGGATGCTTGCTCTGAGATTAAAATTTAATCCAGAGAGGGCCAAAATCTCTCAAGGAGTAATTGGTTAATAGCACATGCTGATCGTTTTCCCTGCGTCTCCAACGTGTTATCGATGCAAATGGGATCAATACTGAGAAAAATGAGAAAATACTTAAAACTCACATTACGTGTTGAAAAAGTGTCAGTTCAGATTATTTTTTTGTGGCTAAGCTTATACGCGAAAGGAAATTCAAGAAAAGTCATCCACAGACCCCTCATACATTTTGGGTTATCGAAATCTTCGTAATGTGACTGACTGTTGATGCAACCCTCTCCTAAATAAACCTGGCCGGATACTTTTCAAGAAAGGTTCCACACTCATAAGTTCGACATGTATTATCCTCTTTGTGTCTCCCTTAAAGAAATCCTGTTATCATGCAATTCCTAGCATACACTAAAGATGAAGCGAAGAAATGGTGTCTCAGTGAACTTTCTTTCACCCGAAATTGAGTGAAAATTTCTGAGGATCAGGCGCCTTTCCGTTAAACAAACTTCAACTTCCACCGAGTACAAAAATCTTCAAATGAATGGAAGAATTCGCTGCTAAAATGGACGTCAGTTTGCGTCTCAGTAACAATAATTGTGCGCTGCAGTACATATTGAAAGATTAATTATGAAATACTTACAACCTAATTTGATACATAATACTTCCTCTTATTACTATACTTTTTGAATTTTCGTTATAAATTTTTATTAGTGTGAATGAAGCGAAGCATTAGATGCTGTACGTCTTAAACGGATTTGCACAGAAGTAAGTACAAAATTGTCAAGCCAGTAGTATTTATTTTCATTCTAAATGTTGTAATTTTTCCTTCAACAAGGAAATTACGTTTATTATAATTTCATTTTTTTGTTATCGTCATGCTATTGTTTGTGAATATTTCTGAAATGAGGTGTGAGGGAGAAACCTCATTCGAAGGTTGCAGTGCGACTTACTCTTGAATTACAAATTTCTCAATCTTGGACTCCTTCGGACCGCACTCAAAGAGGGTTTTGTTCACAATCTCCGTCTCTCAAATGCGTCAGCGAAAGTCAAATGGAATCTTCGTTTCATTGTAGAATACTTTCGCCGATTTTAACGAATACAGTCACCTGATGGTGTCCTTGTAGCATTATCATTATTATCATTGGATTTTAAATATCATGGCTTGTAATACTAGTTTATCAGCGTTAGAATTTATTTCAATATTAAATTCGTGTTGTACAACATTTTGGTTAGCTTTGTACGACCATCATTCTTTAGCTTCTAACGCGTGTATCTTTTGTGACGGTATTTTTTACGTCGGAAATATGATAAATTTGTTAAGTGGTAAAGTGTGTTCGCTGAGCTAGTTCCTATACTGGTTGACATGTATATCCGGAAAGATAGTTTCGAATTTTGTTTCGTCAACCTTTTAGTTTTTGACCAATAATTCATCACTTGCGCCCATTGTACTTTCAACATTGTTCCCTGGTGTAACGGAAGCCTAAGCTGAAATGCCAAATGAAAGAGAGGATTGTCAAAAATTTTTTAATCAATGTCGACTTTTTAGGTTTCGATGCAGAAGTATTAATTTCCTCTCATTACACTTTCAAAATCTTTTCCTGATATCATGAAAGCCTAAGCAATCTGAATGGAGATTACCAAAAGCATTTCTCATTATACCACTGCCCTGTTGACTTGGATTTGTGAAGACTATCAAACTTAGAATAAAATAATCGAAGGAATATATTTTAATGTTTTTCTCTCAATATTTTATTCAACCATTAGGATGGTTATTGAGATGATCACGTAAAGATAGTTATGTATAGACATTTCGGAAAACAGTTGGTGATTTTTTTTATCAATTTCATTTGAAATGAAATATTGGTTTTCTTTTTTACCCCGCAGTTTTTGTTCATCTAAGTTGAATGCGTGGTTATTTACTTATGACTACATTGGATTGAAAGATTTCTGTCTTGAACTTATTTTTGTGCCCACGCGCAACATTTGCAGACAAATGCAATCGATTTAAATGTTCAATTGTCATCTTAGTTTTAATGGTTTCTCATGTTCAAGTTATTGGTTATACCATATTACTGACGTACATTGTATCACACAACCTACACACTTTCGCGTGTCCACTCGCCGAACAATCGCCATACAAAAGTATGTCATCAATATACAATAATTTTGATATTGTAAGGCATCTTTGTACGTCATGAGCCGATATGACACACATAAATATGATAATCATGATATAATTAACGTAAGTCAGTATTATTTCACATGAATGTTTCGCTTACTCAAACTAGCCTGTGAAAACACGAAATAACGGACAATATCTAGGAATTTAAAGAAAAAAAGGCAAATACCTCAAGATTTCAAGAAAATTGTTGCCATAAATTTAAAGCTTTTCATTTTTTACTGATTTCTTTTTAAGGATATGAAAACTGAACTTTCCCGATCACTTGAGCATGTGGTCAAAGGTCATGCTCCCAGATGTGCCAAGATCTCGCTGAATAACCGTTTGACACATGCAAGTGTGTCAAAGTTTTCTGAGTGGCGAAGTCTGCCGATACTGACGAAGAGTCTTAGTTCTGCTGAGTTACGCCTGTAGGAGCACTGTTGATTAAACTTCACCTTCTACTAAGCCCTCAAAAAGACACGTGGACGGTCTTCCATCTAGTTCCAGGAGTGGACGTAAGCAACGGCAGGCCTTGGTAAGCTCTCTTCTCAGGCACGCAATTTGAAAACAGATACCTGGGATTTACGGCCTTAGTAAATAAACAGATTACTCTGAGATAGCCGTTTTGTGAAGCTATTCTGCTTCAAGACTCGAACTCTCTTTTGTTAATGCAATGCAATAACAAGATGAATGCACATGTAGTTTAGATGGATTTGCTTATGCGATACACTTGTACAGTAATTCTGAGATCATACAATAAAAGGCCGCAAGGAAAGCTAAAGCACAAAGTGTAGTTTTAAGAAGAATCAAAATGCGCAGGGAGAGAACTTCTTTATGAACAGCATTAAGTTACAAAACTTACAGTTGAAGGCAGTTGAAGAAGAAATAGCATCAAGTTGTCATGTGTGCGAAGCAGATACGTCAACAAACATTTAGAAAATGAATAATTGTAAAACGTTAAGGCAAAAAAATTTAATGTTTTTTCCAGTGAATTTTAAAATAGGAAATGCACAAAAAATGGATATTGTCAGAAATGAACATGTGTCTGTCAAATAGTAGAAGCTTTAGGTAAAAATTTTAATTTTTTCAGAAAGATTGAGCGATAGGAAAACAACGGAATATCAACACCGGTAACGGAAATTACAGCTGGAATATTTTTCACCTGATTCGAAATATACAGGAAAGGGCTCAAAAGGGGTTGAGAAAATGACTTACATTGATATGAAGCAACTGAAGTGATTACGCGAAGGAAAATAGAAAGTCGCATGAACAAAGGATGGTGAGGGGACAGTACCGATGATGAGAGCTTAAAGGGCGCAGGGGACATGGTACTTTGATGACGGCTCAGGGATAATCTAGTAAGTAGTCAGTGCTCGGCATCAGACGACTTTTTGCAAATTGTGAGTAGAAGCGAGGCTGGAGCGATCTGTTGTTCAGCTCCGCCGCTGAGCCGGGCTGAGTGGGCTCCATATTCGTCTTGTGCTCTTCCATTTTGTGGCTATGGAACCTTAATGGAGGCGATCCCTTGCGCAATAACTGACTCCCTTAGACCTGGAAATGAGGGATGGAAAGGTAAAAAGCTGTGGTAAGCGCTCTTACGTACGCTCTTGAAAAATGCAAGGCTCATGTGAAGCGGCATGTGATATGTTCATACATAATTTCAGTACGTACTATATTGATGAACCGTTGGCAATCTATTCTAATATTCTCTTTAGGAGGGAAACTGTTCATGAGCACAGTTAATTCTAGTGAGGGAGGGGTCCTCGACTATCTGTGTCTCTACAATGAGAGGAAAATTTCAACTGAACGCGATCATTATAAAAACTACAAATTTGATAAATAAATTCTCCGGTGGAAGAAATGCAATTTAAAAAAAATGAAGTGAAGTGAGAGTTATTCAGTCATTCAATGCTTTATTTCGTATCTGCTTGTGGTAGGTACCCACTCTTCTAAAGCTTCCACCTTCAAAACTTTCATTTTTTAGAATAATACAGAAAATCCTGTTGTTCGTGCGCTCAGTTATATTAATTTTCATCATTTTTAAATGCAAGTACATAAAAACATGTAACGAGTTCAAATGCTGTCGAAAGTCCACACTGGCGAAGAATTTTATGTTTTTTTGTTTATTGGTCGACACGTCCGATTCAAAATTAGCAAATATCACGTCGATCTCAATTCGCTTCGTTATACTCCGTTGTCAAAATTATTTTTGGAAAAGGCTGATCCAATGCTGAAGGGATGTTAATCGTCTGTCCGTTTGCTTTTACTGCAAAGCATAACATAATTCTCCAGCACAAATTGAATTTGACGAGAGTGTTTACAGCAATCCAGTTAGCTGGTCTCACCGAAATCACGTCGTCTTTTGTTCTGCCAAAAATTACTTAAAACCTAGTGTTGAAATGAAAACTAGCTATAGGACAATCGGAATTTGCCCCTTAGATCACGTCGTCTTTTGTTCTTCCAAAAATGACTCAAACTTAGTGTTGAATTGAAATCTAGCTAGGACAATCGGAATCAGAAACTGCAAAATAAACTCCTACGTTCAAAAATTGGGCATATTCACTTAAAGCAGGCATTAAAAATTGGAGGTACTCTTAAGAAAACGGGCCATGGCAATTCTGTTCTTGATGTTCTGGACTTTCGTCGGGATTAGTTCGGGAATTAAAACGGTGGTTCAAGTTGCTTATGACCCTAATGGGAAATTAGACACTATTTGCTGAAATAAAGCTCGACCATATGTTCTATTCACTTTTGTCACTTCTGTGAATGCAATTTTCTCTCATCAGTTTAAGTGAAGTTAAGCAGCGTCCAATAATATTTTACCATGCTAGCCAAAACGCATCTTTGTTTTAGCTTTAGATTAACCGCTGTAGATGCAAACGGCGGAATTGGAACGCTCATGATCAATAAATAAACCCTGGATGCTGGGACTTCTTTTACTGGACATTCAACAAACTTTTAATTAAGGGTTATTCACAGAATTAAATGTGACTGGAATTAAATAGAGTTAGAGATCGATCAAGTTTGAGCACTGCCCGTTTGGCTATTCTACAGGGTTACAGATACTCAGTGCTTAAATCTTCTAGGTAAAAAGCTCACACTTGAAGAGTTTTCCGTGAAAAAAACTCATAGGGTGGCCAAGTTGTCTGTAGAATTTTCGTTGGCAGGCTGTGTCGCCAGGGTGGAGAAATTGTTTAGAAATACGACTTCAAAGCAGACGCGTGTGCATGGAAAATTTAAATTGAATTCTGACATTTTGCTTGTCCAAGCACACTCTTTATTTGACAGCTTGCGCAATCTTTTGGCAAATAAGGAGCACACTATGAAGTAGTATGTAATTTAAATAATAATGCGTACATCTACCGATCGGTCAAGCGCCGTTCGTTGAATATGCAGGAGGATCAATTCATTGTCTACCACGGAGCGCGTTACTGATGTACTTCAGAATGTAAGAAGAATTCAAGCCCTCTCAGTTGAATGGGTTGAATTAAGGACGTAAGACCCATAATACATTCTACGTGCGTTTTTTCAGCTAATCGTTTGTTTTCTACTTCACTCTCAATCATTAAGAATAAGCAAAAAGTATGTGTAATTTTCTCTGTAACATGATTGAGACATCTGTTGTACTACATTGCACTCTATCAAGTTGGATGTAATTTATCGGACGTTTTAAAGGTTGCAAGAAATTGAAAAGAAGAAAAAATAATAAATGAAGAATAATGGATAGAAAAGAAGAAGGTAAAGCAGTATAGTTTTAATAAGTTTAAAGCCAAATATTTCCAGTAAAACGAAAATCTGTTTTGGTGAGTTGAGCGTCGATTTCCTAGCCAATAACCGTACATTGATGGATTATTTGCACCCTTTGAACGCGTTTTAGAATGGCCAAATTGCTCAATAGAAACCAATCCGGAGCCGTTGAAACAACCATGAAAGCGATGCCCCATCTGGCCTGCACTGAAGCATCCAACGGCCGGCGTTGGAGTGAACATCAAATGGCATTTCGATGCGCCAATACACTTGTGACAGAGCTGATTACATCTTGTCTATTCAAAGAACCGATGGTATTGCAATGTTTCAATGAATTCGTGACAGAGCTGATTACATCTTGTCTATTCAAAAGATCCGATGGTACTGCAATGTACCAATACACTGGTGACAGAGCTGATTACATCTTGTCTATTAAAAACATCCGATGGTATTTCAATGTACCAATACACTGGTGACAGAGCTGATTACATCTTGTCTATTAAAAACATCCGATGGTATTGCAATGTACCAATACACTTGTGACAGAGATGATTACATCTTGTCTATTAAAAAGATCCGATGGTATTGCAATGTACCAATACACTCGTGACAGAGCTGATCACATTCTGTCTGTTTAATTTAGTCACTTAAGCACACGCGTCTTCCGTCAGAGCACGCACTTCATCGGGTGCTATGGAGGCACAACTGCACATGCATGGATTCAGATAACGGTCCAGTCACGGCATGTTACCAAACTGTTTTTTTGATCTCATGCAGAAAATCTGATTGAATTGATTATTGGTTTATCAATTCCATTTTTGATTATCAATCATGAAATGGTCGTTCATTGAGACCTCGTGAAATTTTTGGAACAGCATTGCTGTTTTTATAGAATATGTTTTGATGGTATCGACTACCATTACAACTTTCCTGTCATTGTTAGTGGTGTGATGACATCTCATTCCGATTTCGCCTGGAACTAAAATTAAAATTGTCAATGTTTTGATTGGTGCATTATAATTCGGAAATCCAATTTCATAGAGAAGGTACCATTTCTTCAAGTGGAATTAGAGGGTCAGGAATAATTATTTACTCTAATGTGGTCACATTGAAAATGGCAAAAACGAATACTCGATTTTTAGAATTGAAGTGGAAATTGAACTCACGATGTACATGGAGATTTATTGGCTTTCACTTCAATTTTTGACTCACAGAAACCATTGCATGTTTTCAGTGTTTTGAATTACTAACAGAGAGAGAGATGTGCACTTATCTTATTTGAGCCAAGAACCCCAAATAATTTGTCGAGTTCATGTGACTCGAACGGAAGTCCCCAACTTCAGAAAACCTGAGTTCTCCCTTTTCCCAGGGGGGAGAAGCATCAGTCGGCACTGCCGGGATTCGAACTGCCGACACCTTCCCGTGAAGGGCGCATTCTAAGCCATGCACTCGGCCACGGTCCAAACAGACACACAAGTATCGGCTGTCTTACTATCGCGACTGACATCAGCCATCTTCATTTTGGCGAATGTCAGGTAACGTCAGGACGCTGTAGGTGGGTCCGCGTCCGGAGATCTCAGGTCGCAGAAGCGCGGCTCATCAGTTGGCTTGCAACCTTTGGTGGGGGTGTAGGTCACCGTTCCGCTGATAGGTGCGCCCGCGGACGGAGATTGGGTGATGACAGTATCTCGGTACCCTGAAGTCCAAGTAGAATGTATTACAGCGACTCTTGAAAGCTCATGGAATAATTTGCATGCCCAAACGTATGGGTAAGTTTATTTGTCCTTTATGTAAAGTTTGCGTAAATTGAAGACCATGTCAACCTGTTGCTGGAACGCTTGACCTGTTGATGCTGTGGGTTACCTGTTGCTGATGCGTGAACGCTGGGCTATACTCGAAGCAATATCTGCGCCACGGTAACTTTATACGTTGCTATACTGACATCCTGCAGCAAACATAGCGTAAAATGTCTCCCAACCAGCGTACACGGCCAGTCAAAATTGAGGGGATGCGATTTGTGCTCTGGTGAAACTCGTATCACAGATACGGTCGTTAAGCACATCCAGCTTGGTACCAACGTGTGAAGAATTAAAAGTCTCTTCTCACCAGATATTGCCTTTAATATTCCCACTATGTAAATCCTTAAGAGAGTGACCGAGAGACGGACCAAACAAGCCAGCAACGACTGTGTATTTTTATATAGTGAATAAACAGCCGTTTGGCAAATATTTGTAGCTTGACTGTTTTAAAGTACTTGAAATGAAATATTTTCATCTCTCGTGACATTTTTGAACGATGTAAGCGAAAGCGATCTTCCTGAAAATCAAGTTCTGTAGCAGAAAACCGGAGTTTCGAGGGACTTGAGAGCTCTCAGTAATGTACCCAGAGCTTAATGAATCCTTCTCTTAATAATGATCAAAACGAAATTAATTCTATGCCGTGTTGTATTCTGTTACTTATCTGAGAGTAATTTCAGCTCCACTTCGCTTAATATTTAGCCGAAGGGGTGCCGCTAAATTTAAAACAATGCATTTGAACGCAAGCCTATGGTTTAAAAATGAGCGGCGTCTTGGTAAAATGGTGGTACTTTTTCAAAAAAATTGAAATAAGAGAGAAGGTTGAGCCAGTGTCGTATCGAAAACCAATGTGCCGAGCTACATGACGATCAAAGCCGCCTAAAGCTTGAACATCAAAATGGATTGTCGATCCCTTTATGTAATCACTAGTGAACACGGCCCGTCAAAAATGACGGGATTCCATATTTTCCTTGAATGAATTTTCCAGAACTGGATGATAAACAAATATATCCATCCTAATAGTACCCGCGATAGAAATATTCATGTACTTGTGCACTGGTGCAACTCGTATCACAGATACATTCACTAAGCATCCTTATGAGCGTGACTGAGAGATGGAAGAAGCGGACACCAAACAAATGTATAAATAAACACACCAAGGGTATTATCAGGTAGGATAACGCGGCGGACTACATAATTCACCGTGCAGCTCATCATGTCGAGCTTGTGTTCAAGCGGTGAATTTCGTAACAGAAGTTAGATTAGAATATCCACCCTTCAGGAACATGCAACGTTGCCCACGATGTGTTGGCTGCTAGGTATTGTGTCAAATGCAACTTTCTCTATAACCTTTGCTGATCGTAACTTTTGCGTCGAACCTTGCACCTTGCAATCCACTGCAAATAAGGCGCTACCAGTTCTCTAGCTAATCAAACACAAAGCGCACTTATTCTTCATTGTAAAGATCTAGTGAAAATATGAATAACTGTCCCTTGGTGTTTGAACGTTACGAATTTTGTCGTAGGTATGAGCATGTGTTCGTGAGTATTTACTCAGAACAAGTACTACATAATTACTACAAAGTACTACAAAAGACCACACGCTACACACGATATGTGGCCATGTGATGCCACGCATAATGAGCCACGTGTGGCATCATCACATGCTACACGGATCTTCTGCTCCCGTGGTGGCATCACACAGTCGATGCTCTAGTTATACAGGGTGGCGCATAAGTAACGCACCCATTTGAAGGTAAATTTTAAAGATTTATTACCGCAATATACACTGGGTATCTGTAGACAGGATACGACATGTAAATAAATTTTAAGAGTTCCTCTATCGTTTGCAATTAACCCTTGTTATACCTTTCATAGTTTATTTATTATTAATTTTTTAAAAGGGTGCGTTACTTATGCGCCACCCTGTACTTCTGCTTGCGAACCTCAACTTTTATGGACTAAAGTTACGAGTACACCGCCTCATTCACGACTACAATCAAGCATCGATTTTTTTAAACAACTTGGATTGATTCAAGTTCATGGAAGCCGAGAAGTTGCTGTTGTTTTATTCGAGGTTTGCCTGCATACGAACCATCTCGACAGGGTATGCGGAAGTCGTGCTGTGAGGCGAGGTCTCCCAAGGAAAAAATGTGAGGTCCTTCCTAAGCTGAGAGATTGGTAGGCCTTCTTTTTGTTGAAATAAAATGTTTTTGTTATGTTAAGGACCATCTTTTTTTGGTTCATTGCCGTCCTATTTTTCAGCACCTCTATCTTTCTTCTTCAACTTTTATCTTGTTTCCTGACCTTCTTTCTCAACTTACTGTCTCTAAGTGCACGGGATCCTGTGCGGGACACCTTGTGCATAGATTCCGCGTCCCTTTAACTCTATACTAAATGGTGCCTTCATCCTTCCTCTCTTTAAACATCTTTGTTGTGGTAAGGGAGGTTAAAACTAAATTATAATCAATGAATCAGGCGAGGCGAGGTTTGGAATCGAGCACGAAAAACTCAACTCCAGACAACAGCTCTTTCCAGAGTTCCGTTGAGGGCTCTGTCACAAGTCACATCATGCGCTCTGGCCAAAGTTTCGTTCGCACTTCTACCATAGAGAAGAGGACACAAATAGACGAAACTCTGCTCGAATTTCAAAGGAAAGGGGAGAGAAGTATTTCTAATTTCGGAATCAGAGATGGGCAACATTGCAGGGCTTGGGACGTTGTGTTCAAAGGCTCACACCCTCCTTTGAATTGGGCTGGTATGTTGCTGGATGTATGTAGAGTGCTGGCATACATTTTTTTTTTAAACGTCGACTACGATGGCTTAAACACGGAGGTGGATCACTGATGTTTTGGGGTTGTTTTGCTGCATCAGGTACTGGAAAATTGGTTGCAATTAAAGGGAAGATGAACTCTGATGACTATATTTCTACTTTGGACACTAACCTGAAGGTATCAGCTAATAGTTTGGGACTTGGAAGGCGGTGGGTATTTCAACAAGACAATGACCCAAAGCACACAGCCAAGTCTACAACTAGCTGGCTCAAAAGAAATAAAATAAATGTGCTGCCATAGCCTTCGATGAATCCTGATCTCAATCCCACTGAAAATTTGTGGCAGGAATTAGAATTCAACATCAACAAGAGAGCTCCAAAGAATCTTCAGGAATTGAAAAGCATCGCCATTGAAGAATGGAACAATATATCATCTGAAACTACGGAAAAGCTTGTCAAAAATTCTTATAAAAGGCTTCTAAATGTTATAAAGATGAAAGGTTACGCTATATATTATTAAAAATGTACTCAAATGGTAGATTCACCTCAACAAAATTTAATACAACTCACTGTATGAATTATTTTGTCGTATCGTGTTTCTGAAGTGCAGCTTGTTAAATCTTTCAAAAATAACATTTTGTTCTAGAAACTTCGTATTATTGTCACTAATATGTGCTTCACACCCTGTGAAAATCTTATGCCTGCGACAACAATAGTTTTTGAGTAATTCTAGAAAGTTTTGAAAGACGAGAGGCGTACGAATAATTTCGTCGCAACTATACGTCAAAGAACCTTTCTTCAAAGCATCTTTTGGATTTACAATCCTCGAAGAATACGTCATGTTCGTAAGCTCGACACTCGATCAGAGGCACTCGGACAGTGTCTGTCCTCATTCATGAGTATTCGCGTTGAGTGCGATACGACTTATCGGTGGGTTGTGCTTAAGTTTTTTCTGCTGCGAAACGACCCATCAATGGGGCGTTTAAAAAAGTTTTAACAATCTTTTAAAGTTAATGCTATTTGAAGGACTCAGTTAATGCTTGGTATATAAAGTTTCGAACATCTTTCGAATTTAAATTTGAGTTGAATACTGAACAATCGGTTTAAGCCATCGCAGTCAGCGTGTCAAGAGGGTGTGATGAAGGGGATTTTGCAATCCTAGAGAGATGCACGTGATTTTTTCGCTTCATTTTATGAGATACTAGTCCACCCCCCTTTATTTTAAATAAGAAAGAAAGCGAAATGAAAGAAAGACCCTAAAAAATTAAAAAATCAATCTCTCGAGAGTTGAAGAGGCCGAACTTGTATCACAGAAACGCTCATCCCACACTTTCGGCTGGCTTCGGACAGACAGACGAACTCGGCTCTTATTATGGTATAGATTGAGGTAGAGTCTGTGCTCGTCCATTTACGTGGGTCAAAATGCGTTCCTCGATTGTTTCTTTAGTCGCCAATTGCGGATCAAATCTACCATACTTTTCACAGAAGTGTATTGGTCAAGCGTAATCTTTCTCTTTTTCTCTCATGTGTCTCTCTAGAGTAGAGGTGCCCAGCTTGGGGTGTTGGCACCCCCTGGGTATGCGAGAAAAGTCCGGGTAAATTGTGGGATATTTCTCATTTGTTTGCATTTTTATTTAAGAGTACTAGGTTCGAATAAAATTTCTTTTGGGGTGCTGGGCAAAAAGAGGTTGAGAACCCCTGCTCTAGAGGGAAAACATCAAGCTCTCCGTTGCATGAATGTCTTCATTCCAATTTTTCCTTATTCACAATTTATTCTCACAGAAATGTTCACGCTCTGTCACAGCCGCCGAGTCGGGCTGTGCCGAAGAATTGTTAAATTTAACAATTATGATTGCATGGTAAAAGCATGAACCCATTAAAAACAAGAATAGGTTAATCACAATTTTGCTTTTTTACTGACAATGACGGTGAAGAATTGCGGTAATTTCGAAAGCCGTTTGTTGTGGCGTCGTGATCGCGTCCTCCTTCGCTGCAACGACCTGCCCGCACGCAGGTCAGCTCCATTTTAAGAGCCGTTTCGCCCCAACTTTTTTAATACGGATAATGATCCGCGGTACCTTCTCATCTCCCGCGCTTTGGGGCCGTAATCTGATATCTGCGCTCAAATAATGGGATATTTGGGCTCAAATAATGTGATATTTGGGCTCAAATAATGTGATATTTGGGCTCAAATAATGTGATATTTGGCCTCAAATAATGTGATATTTGGGCTCAAATAATGTGATATTTGACCTCAAATAATGTGATATTTGGCCTCAAATAATGTGATATTTGGGCCCAAATAACGTGATTTTTGGGCTCATATAATGTGATATTTGGGCTCAAATAATGTGATATTTGGGCTCAAATAATGTGATATTTGGGCTCAAATAACGTGATTTTTGGGCTCATATAATGTGATATTTGGGCTGAAATAGTGTGATATTTGGGCTAGAATAATGTGATATTTGGGCTGAAATAGTGTGATATTTGGGCTCAAATAATGTGATATTTGGGCCCAAATAACGTGATTTTTGGGCTCATATAATGTGATATTTGGGCTCAAATAATGTGATATTTGGGCAGAAATAATTTGATATTTGGCCTCAAATAATGTGATATTTGGGCTCAAATAATGGGATTTTTGGGCTCATATAATGTAATATTTGGAATCATATAATATGATATTTGGGCTCAAATAATGTGATATTTGGGCCCAAATAATGTGATTTTTGGGCTCATATAATGTAATATTTGGCCTCATATAATGTGATATTTGGGCTCAAATAATGTGATATTTGGGCCCAAATAATGTGATTTTTGGGCTCATATAATGTAATATTTGGCCTCATATAATGTGATATTTGGGCTCAAATAATGTGATATCTGCACTCAAATAATCCGATATCTGTGCTCAAATAATATGATATCCTTCGCTTAAATAATCTGATATCCTTCGTTTAAATAATCTGATATCTGCGCTTAATGTTAATTCAATTTCGAAGCGTTTTGATTTTTACGGAATTTCATTTGAGGGAGGCCGCTTCAATCTAATTTGTACTTCCGGAAGTATTCAATAACGACATGTCTTGATATCAGACCTTGTGAAGTAATTGAAAACTTTTGTTTTGTTTTCATTAATGTAATTGAAGAGCTTATTTCCCAACACGTTGGTCGCGATGTGGACCGCCGGTATACACGGAGGGAATTTTCATAATGTTGCTGACCGTCAGGTGGTCGCAAATTCAAACAGCATAAACGCTTTTTCAAAGCTAAATACAGGCACGAACCATGTAATGTTTGTTATTTACAAAATTGCCAACTACATACAATTGACTTTGAATTTGATTTGAATATTGAACTTGAGTTTAACCCATCGCGGTCAACGTAGAAAAGCGGGAAAAGTTTCACTGGTTCACTAGTGCCTGCCAAGGCACCGGAACGGGAGCGGTCGGACGACGGAAGAACAACACGAGACGAGAGCGAAAGAAAATACCTCTCGCTGCGCACTCGGAATTGCACGGGTAATGCCAACAAAGGTCCCGGGATGCGAAAAATACACGAGTGTTTTTAATTCGATTGTATATTGAAGAGAATGTTGACCCCTTGTTGACGTACGGCTGCTAACGGACCTGAAATTTTCAGAATGATACCCGGAAATTAGTTGAAGCTAAAATAACATCTTCTCAGAATATCTTTGGGTATTTAAGTTGAATATTTAACTTTAATTTGACGTATGTGATGTTGATAGTGAGATATTGTATTAAAGTATTTCTAACATATCTCTGATTATACATGACAGAGACTTGAAGGTATTTTTTTTAAAACACGGTCGCTTGTGGATTTACGAACTTTCAAATCTTCTAAATACAAAGATTGTGCCTGAGGACACTAGAAATCACTAAATTAGTCAAATGAATTTGAAAATAATACAAGACACATTTCTCATCACTGGTTTCGACAGTAATGGACTCTTCGAAATTTGGAAATAAGTGTATATTTTACATTTTTCTCATTTTCGTTCTGATCATTTCGATTCCGACCGTAGTTTGGTGCAATCGATCC
Source organism: Platorchestia sp. MABIK (assembly GCA_014220935.1). NCBI lineage: Eukaryota > Metazoa > Arthropoda > Malacostraca > Amphipoda > Talitridae > Platorchestia > Platorchestia sp. MABIK. The sequence goes on along the minus strand of JACJUY010008948.1, from coordinate 7,969 downwards.
TTTTGACGACATCATCTTATGCGAACTTCATCTTCTGCGGATTAAAACTGGTTAAAGTTATTCGTAAGTTTACTCAAGTATCGCACTATTTACGTGAATGGGAGTAATTTTTATACCGGTTGAGTTGAGATTCACACAAGATGATGTATCTTCAAGGACCGACCGTTGAGTATCCTCAAGGACCGACCGTAGAGTATCCTCAAGGACCGACCGTAGAGCCCGGCCATGTCACCCTGAAAAGCTCATCGTCTGTTCGTTTTCACACCTCGGCTCAACTTTTAGCGATGCTAGCTCCTAAGTTCGTAATTATTTAAGTTCAAGTTATAAGTCGTTTAATGCAGTCCTTAACTTAGGCGCGAAGTTAAGAAGAAAAGTTGCGACAGAACGGCCGCGTCACCGAAAGTTGACGTCAACTGTACGCTCGGTCTGGGGACGACGTTTCTATGTTATTCTTTAACTTTCTAAAGAATAATCCTCACACGTCATATTCTATTTTTCAGCATTTTAGCTCATTATTCTTTTGAAATATTCTCCAGATTTTACTTTTTTCCATTTTTGCGGATCATTCTCATAAAATAATCTCCATTTTCTATTTTTTTCAAATTTTAGTGGATTATTCTCATTAAACATTTCTTTTTTTGGAGTACTGAGACACGTAGGCGGAGAAAGAAAAGTGTAACATTTGTTGGCTGACATGAGCATGGCCAAGAAGACCCCCTGACTGGTTTCCTAGTTGCAGTGAATAACTTCCTGCTATTGAGCTCAGTAATGAGGGTGCACGGCGTGTGATGTGCCTCCGACTTGTGTGAGGGCCTTCACTGAGGGGACAGAAAACTGGATTTGTTGCTCATGCGTACAGATACACATCATTATCGTCGGAGATTGAATGATCGTCCAAGTATAAAAAAAATCACTCGTGTCGTCTCAGTAACCAACCTACGCATCCATGTTACAGCAAAGCCTCACTAGAATTTCGGTTCTTTATTGAACTGAGTAATGTCCTTTATTGGCCGCAGACAATGTAGTGAGTAATCTTACCTACTAACATCCTTGGTGTATTTATTTATATTTGTTTGGTGTCCGCTTCTTCCATCTCTCTGTCACGCTCATAAGGATGTTTAGTGAATGTATCTGTGATGCGAGTTTCACCAGTGAACAAGTACAAGAATATTTTTATTGCAGTTATAATTAGGAAGGATATATTTGTTTGTTATCCACATCTCGAAGATTTATTCTCTTTCATGTTGACACGCACTTTGTCGTCTGCTTACTTGGTTTATCCGTCCCTGCTCCCTCCACGTAAACTGGATATCTACTCATTGCATAATAACTTTGAATTTTTGTAAAATTACGATTTATACACAATACTGATTCGTTCCGATGTTTCCCTAACACAATAGTGGAAGAATCGAAAGAATATAGTCTGCCCACGTGATTAAGCTGTTCATTTGAAACAGTTCTTAGCAATGAATTACTGTACTTTGACATAAAAAACCTCTATATTTGTGGTCGGACTACTTTCCAACGAATTTCAAGTCAAGCGAACAAGTTGCAATTTTAAAACAGCAGTTTGCAGTCAGCTTGAAGTATTCAGGCATAAGGTCACATCGTTACTATGATCGAACTGACGAAGCACACGATCGATAAAGTTTTAAAATAATGCTGGAGGGCTATTTGCTAAATATCACTTTGGAGACATGAACACTTTGACTTGTTCAATTGAGACAACGTGCATCCTGAGCACAAAAACCATTCCAGCTCAAAAGAGTCAACTTAAAATATATTTTTGATGTGTTTTTCATCATAGACGAGCGTCAATTATTGGGTAATAGCAGGTTAATTATTGAAATTATGATTTATGGTTTAAAAAAAATACGCAGAGTTTAGAAAACGATTTCTTTTTTGATAATTTAGTTTCCTTGAAAATAATTTTTTGTTTATTGATTTCTAAGTTAATTTTTTAAAGACAATTTTTATAGCAGTGTAAAATTATCCAACTTTTGCATTAATATTATTAATATTTTTCTTCACTTTTTATTGCTTCTCGCTAAATTATTTTCTAAAAGTGTTGTCCTTTGGCTGACAGATTGTGAAATATTGCGTCGTAGCAGGTATTTTACGATCGATCATTTTTTATCAGATATGAAAGGATGATTAAGTTAAGAGCTGTGAATATATTTAGTGTCCCAGATAATATGAAATACCTTGTTTTAATTTTTCCAAAAATACCATTCCTATTTTTAGTCGTAGCTAATTTTTTCACATCTACTGTAATCAACGCAGTGTCAAGTCCAATACCACAGTTTAAAATTACTGAAGTTTTCTACGTGCATAAGTTTTATGGTTTTTAGGGAACTATTTTTTTAAAACTCAAAGATTTTTCATAGAGAGTGATGATTTCAATTAAATTTTTGAAGAATGTATTCCAATCACTTGAAATTACCGGTTCCTCCATCGCCATAATGCATTAACGTGTGGACGAAATTCTCTAAAAAGGCGTGATTAATGACTTATTCACTTTTTCCTCGCTATTTAAAAAGATAAAGGTAGAACAAGTTTTTATCAAGCTAAAAAATGATCTAAAAGAAATTTTAGATCAGTTTTACCACCACGGGACACGAAACTTTCTGAAACATCATTTTGACGAGGTCATTTTTTTCAGGTCGGACAAAACGGGGCTTTTGCTATAAGTAGCGCTAGTTCAGTAATTTAAGGCCGCTTAGTACGCTAAGTTCCCATATTTGGTGTTAAAGTGTAACCCCTACGCGTGTATAAGGGCATTTAAAGATAAGCTTCAGAAAAGAGTTTCGAAGCGTCACTTGCTTGCGTGTTGGTGACATTTCGTGTAGAAATCTGTGTTCAGTGTTGAAAAACTCGCGGGAGAGTGTGTCGGTCGATGTTCGTGTGTAATTATACGCAAGTGCGTGTGTGTTGAAGTAAACAAGAAATTATTTGACTTCACCAGGAAAAGGAGATAAGAGTACTCGACTGGAAATAAAATTGGAAACTTTTTACAAAGTGGGGATATTATGCGGACACCTGGACAGGAGCGAGTCTGCTGGTCACCATGGCGAGGTGAGCCGTAGTTCTTTGTGTTGTCTTAAGCGGCCCATAGACGATCAATTTAATTGTCAATATCATTCACTCAATATATTAATGAAATTTTTTTTGCCCACTAAGTCAATTAATTGACGGTCGTCAATCAAGCCCACAGTCGATCAATTAAATTGTCAATATTTATTATTGTCAATTATATTGACAAAAAAATTGATCGTCCATGGGCCGCTTTAGATTTCTGAATTTGCTCGTTATCACATTTCCTGTGAAGGGACCCACCGGTGGTCACTGAGGAAATTTTCATGATGCTGCTGGCCGATCTGCAGTCACTCGATTTGAATAAATTCTCAATGAAAGCTAAATGAAGGCAATCCAGTTAACGTTTATAATTTTCAGAATTACTCACTGCAATTGACTTTAAATTTGAATCGAATATTGAGCCTCAGTTTGACCCATCGCAGGAAACGCGCTGACGTTCATTTGTTTCCTGTTGTGCACTTGAAGACGCTTTTGGCGTTCACACGATTTTCAAATGCAATTCAATAACGTTAGAACATCCTTTAAATATTTTGCTCCATGTAGCTACTTGTGGTGAGTTTATTGTTTTAGAAAACTTTTAACAAGAGTTCTGACGCTGAGTTCCCCATTTTTTGTTGTTTTTGTGGCGCTTTTTGAGAATTTTGGCCTTGAAAAAATTCCTGTGTTGTTTTAACAATTAATTACTTTAATTAACTTGCAGTCCGTTGAACTCGGATGAAAATTATGATAGGATCAATTAAAGAAATTATCATGTTGCACCTGCGGGGAGTGTGGTGTGTCACCACAGGGTGTGTGGTGTGTCACCACAGGGTGTGTGGTGTGTCACCACAGGGTGTGTAGTGTGTCACCACAGGGTGTGTGGTGTGTCACCACAGGGTGTGTGGTGTGTCACCACAGGGTGTGTGGTGTGTCACCACAGGGTGTGTGGTGTGTCACCACAGGGTGTGTGGTGTGTCACCACAGGGTGTGTGGTGTGTCACCACAGCGCGTGTGGTGTGTCACCACAGGGCGTGTGGTGTGAAGGCAGTAGAACATTACATTTCACTTCACACTGTACCACGTTGCTTCAGTGTACTGAAATCATCCGTTCTCACATCCAGTATCTCGTGGAGTGGAAGATCACCTGACTGTTGAAAAATAGAATTAGTTAGCTTTCATATTTACATAAACATTTCTCTTGACTCATTCGACCGAAATAAAACCTTGCACCGGCAGAAAAAAGTACTCGTATACTACAGCCTAAAGAGATCTATTGAATGCTTATGTCAAACGTCACCGGAGATTTTTAAAATTCTTTTTAAGTGTTCTTGTAAAGATCTGTGATCACTAGTATCCTTTCAATGTGTTCTAAATGTTCTTGAATGTTGAGAACACGATTTTTCTTTGAATTGTTTCTAATGTTTTCGGATATTGTGATCACAGTTGCTTCTTTAAATTCTTTTAAATGTTTTCGAATGCTGTTGTCACGATTGCTGGCTTCTTGTCCCCGACGCAAGTGTAGGCCATGGGAAAGAACTCGCATCATTCGTGCGCCATTTCGTGCCAGAGGACACAAGGTATGGGAGGCTCGAGGCGCATTTTGTTGAAGGGAACTTAGGATTTTCCCTCAGTTCATTCCTTGCGATCTACACACGACTGCAATAGCGTGAAAACCGTTCTCTCCCTAATAAGATCGTTCCAGTTCATCATGTGCTAAAGTAGTACGAAATTCACTCAACATTTAAGTGAATGTTGAGTGAATTTATGACTACTTAAACACGTGATGAACTGAACGATTTGGCAAAGTTAAAAAGTTGAAAAAGAAATATCTCCCTTATACCAAGACTTATATCTGAACAATTGACTATACCATTTTATGGTGACGTGGAGTTCATTGTGTGTCACACTCGGAGCTGCGCCACACACCATTTCTGGTGACGTGGAGCTCATTAGGCGCAGACGCGGTGTGTGGAGTGCCGCGGTGTGCCCGTGACGGTGTATGCTTCCTCGTCATCTGCGATAGGCGCCGCGTATTCAGCGGCCGCTGGAGAGCCTTATCTGCTCCGCCAGCCGGGTGCCCAGCGCCGTGACATGCCAAAATGTGAGACAAGCAGCGTGTCAAACGCTGTGAAGGGCTAAAATGCAAAGCTAGCAGCATGATAAACGCAGTGATATGGCAAAATGCGAAGCCAGTAGCTTGCAAAGTGTCGTGATTGGCCAAAATGCGAAGCCAGTATCACGCCAAGTGTCGTGATTGACCAAAATGCGGCGAAGCCAGTAGCGTACCAAACGCAGTGGCGCGCCAAAATGCAAGGCCAGCAGCGTGCCAAAGAACGTGTTCCCACTTTTTACTTGAGAAGATTTCGAGGCAAAGTAATGCAGGCACCTAAGTTGCGCCGAATTTAGTGATGTTGCGCGGTTTTTGGCACGCCGTCCCTAAACAGAGCCGAGGCAGGCATTCACACGACGCTTCGTAATTAATTCCCTTGTGACAGAAATGCAAGCTCTCCATTGAAGCTCCATATTATGCGGTGCCTTCTTGTCTGTTTGTGCAAATGAACCCTCATTTTACGTTCAGGAATAAATTAGGTCGCAACAGTTCGAGTGTGTGTTGCGCATACCACGGGGAGTCTAACTGAGTGTTTCCTTTATTGTTCTTGCTTGGTAAGGCGCTTCTTGGCAAAATATCTTTTGTACCTGATTTACTTATTGTCTCTCAGAGATTACAGCGGGATAACGGGGAATTTTCCTGTTTCAGTATGACGAGTAAAGCATTTCAAATATTTCATATCTACCACGAGACGAACCGCTGTTACACTGTTGAATTTACTCATTGAGCGACGAGCACCGTAGTTACGACGTGAATTTCGGTATCAAAGATACAACTACCCTTTTCCTGGGATGGGTAGATTGACCGCGTTTCTTCTCGAGCCATTACATCACAGCCACAGCGCGCATCAATAACGTGACAGGACTCAGGTTTATTCAGCGCTCTGCCGCCAAATCAGCATTGCAACCTTGTGAGAAACTTACGAGGTCACAAAATATGTTTTTTACCGCTGCTTTGCTCAGGGTTTTCAACTTTTTCGTCAATAGATTAGGCATTTGATGAAAATGAGCTCTCAATTACATGACACTCGAAGTCAGGAAATGGTGGGTTAACTTTGTAAAATGCTCTCGCCTCAACCCCTCTAGTACCTTTTTCTGCTTTTGTTGCAAGTCTTTGTTTTTTCGTTCAGCTGCAAGATTGTTCATCCTTTTTTACGGTTATATCCTTCAATTTTAAGAAAATATTCACCAACTTAGACATCGCTTGCACGATGTCTAACGCGAGTGCTCACTTCTCTGGTATCATGCATACGGTGTCTGTTTTCACGCGTTTTATAGTTATTTAGAGAACGTTTGGAACTCACACTCAAATATTGCATGATGGTAATTACCTCTTGGAGACTGTGTAGTTAATTTTCATTCACCGTCCGAGTTTAAAGCCCAGCCCAGGAATCGGTTGGTGGCGCTTACTGCAATACTTGTAGAAAAATTATTAATACTCTAGCGTTGAGGATATTAGTTACGCGTTCTAGACGCGCGTATGGATCTAATTAATTTTAAGCCGGTGTAGCGAACGAAAAGGGAAAGCTGCCGTAGCTCGCTACTACTGATACCATGACCCGTTATTCGACGAAATTCAACGTAATTTTTGAATGGCTCAAAACGCTTTTCGCCAAAACAAGCAAATGAGCTCGCTCTTGTGCGTGTTTTCGTTAGCGGCGCTGTGCCGGGCGGGCTTTTATCGGCTGAGTTGATCACCGGACGGCCCAAGGTGAATTTTGGTCTCGTCCAAGAGCCACGCTTTGTGGAAGACATCCTAGGTTATTTTTGTGGCATGGTCGTACGCTTGACTCAGCTTGAAGTTAAATCGACATGAGTAGTAACCTTTCATGAGTAGTTACCTTTCATCATCATGAGTAGTAACCTTTTATTCATGGCAAAAAATCTACGAAGATCTACACTAATCGAAGATACATGAAAATCTACGCTAATTTCTGTACAGCGGGAGCTTCATAGGTCATCCCGGGAGATGAGGGTCGGCAACTTGAGATGAGGGTCGGGAGATGAGGGTCGGGTGCTCATGTCTTACCTTCTGGTATCATGCATACGGTGTCTATTTTCACGTGTTTTTTATAGCTGTTTTGGCGCTATTTTCACGTGTTTTTTATAGCTACTTCAACGCCATGATCTCACGCCTTCTGCTTCCACGGTGTGGGCTGCTCAGCGGTACCAAAATTCTCCTCCAAGTTCGGTCGCCGTTAGGAAAAAAAGTTGCACGATGAAAATGTGAGGAGCGAATGCAGGGATGATCGCAAATGTTCAAACGCATTACACTTCTTTTTTTTCAGAAGTTCATTTCTACTTTCAGTTTTTTACGAGATAATGGATAAAATCTGCTTTGGTTTTGCATCAACACTTATTTAGCGCTAGTCTCTGGCACGACGCTATCTGTGTTCTGATGACAGATTTGTACCCAGTAATGGGTGGACAAGAGATTGTTTGGCTGAAATATGGATCGGCTTTTCGTACGTCACTGAGTAGGAAGAGTTGGACTGCAACTGAACTAAACTGTGGGAATGAGGGCGGCTTTTTGTTATGAGTTCATTCAAGTTGAGTCGAGTCTGTCAGTCCTCATGAATTCTTCGCACGCACATGCGGCCCGAAACACGAGCCTTCTAATTGCTTTTGTTGTCTCAGTTTTAGCCCCTAAACCTTTACCGGGAAGCAAATCACTCAAATGCTCAGTCCAGTACATCGAAAATCCTGCGTCGGGCAGTTGAAGACCCAGCTCCAGTCCATCAAAAGTCCTGCGTCGGGCAGTTAAAGACCCAGCTCCAGTCCATCA
>JACJUY010008947.1:17137-30578 GCA_014220935.1 Platorchestia sp. MABIK | reverse complement strand
GTATTCTCAACGTGAGATTTGAAAGACATGTTTCTATCGAACCAGATACCGAGATTTTTAACTTTTTCCGATGCCACAATTTTATCATTTCCAACTGCGAGAGTTAGATCTGATGTTGAACTACAGGCTTTGAATTTCTATTATTGAGCATACGTTTGTTTACGCGTTTCTGCCAAAATTGTGAAGATATTTGCTACTCATAAGTGATATCTTGGCTTACGCTGTCTCTTTATTTTATCCCATGTTCCCATATCCGTATGATGCTGCAGAAAATACTGAGAGGATTTGAAACCCGAGATTTTGTTGTTGTTCCTCGACTGTAACTTGTGTTTTCTTAAAATTTCTGTTAGGAAATTAAAAACCATTTGATTTTTACGTATAAATGAAATCGTCTTGGAGGACAGTTTTATCCTTGCATTCACACATGAGTTAGGCTTCTGCGACAGCCGTTCAAATTGTTGAAAGTATAATTTGCGGAAGTAAATGATTGAGCGTTTAAAACTAAAAGTCAGTTTATAGAAAATTTGAGACAAGTTTTTCGTGTATACATATCAAGTGCGTATCTAGTAAATAGATCTAGAAAGATTTTAAACCACGTAATAAATTTTTCCAATATATGTATAAAATAATGCGGACACAAAATGTTTCCAAGACTCACACACGAGAAAGAGTTGTCACTCAGAGGATGCTTTATTCCAATCAATCAAGCCTGAGACACATCTTGTACATTGGTTTTTTAAATGCCCAATAACTAACACCAGAACGCAATGATGGTTACCTCCGGTCAAGCTGGTACCAATTTCCAATACCTGGGGAGTGGGGAATTGTGGCTGTTTTCCCTTTTCCCAACGGAGAGAAATTACTGGGCGGTACTGCTGGGATTTGAACTGCCGACATCTTCCCGTGAAGGGCGTCTTCTTAACAACTCGGCCATGGTGACCACAAGGCCAACAAAAACAATTTGATTATCGAAAACGCGAAAACACAAAAGTTTGTGTTCGAAAATTTATTCGAAAGTTAGTATACTAGATGTAAAATGCTTCAATGGAAAATTACTTCTATCTAAATCGTAGGAATGAAATAAAAGGTACTTTAATACCTATGTCAGGGGTTGAATCAATTATGCGTGCGTTTGTGTCTTTGCGTCAGTGCAACGCCCTCGATTGGGGTTGTCCGCAATGCGCTTGCTGATTCAGCAGGTTGCCTCATATAAAATAAGAAGCGGGGCCTTCAGCGTCGCATTTTGTCTAATACCCGTGCTCAAGTAAACTACACAGCTCTCCAGGAGTTTCTCTACCCTTGGCCCGGACACAATTACGAGCAATGTAGCAAAAATGTGCTCTCTTAGTTCGCTATATTTTTGAAAAGAATGAAAAACCTGCATTCTACTAAAAAGATGAAAATAACGTCATGAATTATAAAAATTATAAACTAAAAAGATGCAGAACACGCACTTCTAATAAACGTATACTCTGAAATAGATTTCGCTACTTGTTTTCAATACAATGTATGAAAATGGTTGAGTGGTGATGAATCTTAAGCTCAGATTGCGTTTAGATTTCAGGATTCAAAAACATACGACGCTCGTTGGGATAACAACAAATATTTTTGAAGCGGTGGTGACCAAGGTGAGCTAATTTCATGATCTGAAATATCTGAGTTAATAATTTCTGATTAATAACTTAATATTTGCTGGCCTCTTCATTCTGCTACATTGAACTGCCAATTGTACCGGTCAGTGTTTTATTAATTTTTTCAATTCAATAATTCAGTGTTAATTCAATCGTGTTAATTTTATTGTTGGCAAACTATTTTTATTATAGTTGTTATTCTAATAGAAAACGCAAAGTATTACCATTATTATTATCATTTTTATTGTTATCATCACTGAAAACGCAATGATGAGCTAATTTTTTATTTTCTCATGGAAACATTTAGAAAATCGGGTTTTTACCAATGTTCATAAAACCTTCTAGGTTTCTCGGTATGACTGTGGAAATGTAGGAGACCAAACCTAATTGACACTTAAAACGAACACGAGTGACAAAAGTTACACAGACGTATGTTCGTACATCAAAAGCTGTTGCTACGCCCGACCCAGTGTGGCGGAAGTGGCGACTGTAGGGAATTTTTTCCGATGAGTTGACAACTTCCTAAGCAGCAGTGTTATTTTTTCTTCATGTTGAGTGCGTAACTAGTAGAAATGGAATATGCTCATTACAATTTACGTCAAAAAGATCTATTTAAAATATGTATTTTCACGTAATAACTGATTTAGTGTAATAACACCAATAACTTTCTCATTTTCAAATGATAAATGAGAACCTCACCAACGTGCAGTTTGCAGAATCATTGTAAGCAGTACGATTAGATCAACAAATTGGCAGAGAGTAATTTGAGATCCATCAGAGTTAGAAGCACGAGCACGGAAGCAAGGTTTGTTTAATTATATAAGTTGTACGTAACTTTCGCACCGCACACAAGTATGAACGCATCGGCGCAACGCAAAAAATCGCAATGTTCAGGTGATATTGTGCGTCCGAAATGACGTCAAATGTCACTCGTGTGCATCGGCTAAACATTATTATTGAAAGTAAAATTTAAAAAAAATCTGAGTTTTTCAAGAGGCGGGTGAAAGTGTCGGTAGGACGAGGTCAAACGTTATATTGGCAGATGGTTTAGTGTAATCATAGCGTCCATAATCTAACACCTGATATAGTAACTAATGGTAACCTTTGCGGAAGACTAGTCAGTCAAACAATACTTCTCAACTCTAGGTTTTCTCCCAAGATCGTTTCCTTTGAGAGAACATTGAAGTCCAATATAATAATGAATAAAGATGCTTTCTTTGTGTTGGCATGAGTTTTTTTTCATCTAGTGTAGCTTAGAACGTTGTAGGAAAATAGGTAAATGTACTGTATATTGGAACACACTAGCCGTATTAGGGTAAATTTCAGGAAACATTCCCCCGCCTAAACGAGCGATAATATTCAGACTTGTTATGTTCCCATATCCTCCAGGTTACCTCGAAGAGAGCGAGACTTGCATCCTATTCAGAAACGAACTCTGCTGGTAATTTACTCTATCGTGTCATAGGAACGCCAGAGTGAGAAACTCGTCGCTAGAATCAAAAGAAAATTTTCACAGAGCACTCGTGAGTTACTCTTAAAGACATTTCAATTCTGAAGGTTGAAGAAGCTAAGATGGCTGCTCGTAATCATTTATACTTCGATTCAAAATTCATTTTTCATTTCCAGATTACTAGACAAACCATAACTCCATGGACGTTTCTTTATCAGTTAATCTTTAATTTATCGAAACACAAACCATGACTTGATGTATTTTCCATCTGATTGTGGGGGTAGCCAACAATTGGGCCGCCGTCACACGGAGACCAAATGGTAACGTTTCGCCATAATCATCTACAGTCAGCGGCACTACTCGGTCTGTCCAGCGCCACGAAACCGTCATATTTCAGCCTTAGTTTGGGACCAGTTTGATTAAACTAAGGCTGAAATCTGATTGTTTCGGGGCCCTGGACAGCCCGACTAGTGCCGCTGACTTCAGATGAGTTTGATGAAACGTTACCATTTGGTCTCCGTGTGACGGCGACCTTAGGAGGTTTAGTCTCAGGGAGGAGCTCGCAGTTCGCCCCACACGATAGCCTCACAACCACACCACAGGACACAATCAAAAATTGTGCGGGCGTCAGTCTTTTACACCGGAGTTGTCGGTTGTCCACAGGTGGGTTACCATGGCGAAGATGTCCTAAAATAGTGAGAATATCTGCCTCTCAGGTATGATCTGAGAACGCAGATTATCAAGCTCTCTAAAATAATGACTTAGCATCATTTTCCCATTTTTAATTCAAGCTAAATGACATTTTAATAAAAAATTTTTAATAAAAAACAGTTAATCATTACCACTCAACACATATTAGGAAATGGGAGCAACTGCTTATTTCAGTGGGTAAAATGTTAGGACAAACAACTTAAGACCTTCAAAACTGGCAGTACAAAATATGACGTACCTCCTCACAGGTCTTCTCAAAAAATTTCCCTTGTTACGGGTTTTGTCTTAAATTCATTCGCGCTAAGAAACGACACCTCTTTTTGGAAGTGAACAATAAGAAAGCTTGAGTTTTCAGTGAAGGAAAATAAATAAGTTCGACATGACTTGTATTTAGCACAGATCAACAGCACAAGACGTCTGCATTTTTCATAAACTATACAACAATAAACAGGGTTCAAAATAACATATACTTTAAATTTATTCTGTACTTCGACACCGATCTTCAGCATACACGTGCAACGGTGCTAGGAAGCTATGACGAAGGGTATTCGTTTCTGGCACTCGAGTCGAATCTTAGGGTAGCTTTGTAATATTAGTAATCATGCTTACCTGGTCATCAACTGTGAACATTCATAATGAACTTTGTAACGCACTCAGTTACATTAAATTTCTAACAGTAAATAAGGGAAGGTGCATCGTGCTCACATGCACCAACCAAATCGAAGTTGTGAATAGTTTATAAAAATATAATGCTTCTCGAAATCCTAATAATTGACGTCTCATGTCGATTTTGAAAGACATCTTCCTTCTTTGGCAAACTGTAGAAATGGATGAGCTGAAAAGCTGGTCCAGGGGAACATGCTGAAGAGGGGGGACTGTTCCCACACGCAAATACAAGGGGTGGTCGCACTGTCTAACTTTTGGGCCGCCTGCATGCATGTTTTTCGCAGCCCAAGTAATTAAATTACTTGGGCGGCGAAAACATGAATGCTTTGGCGTTAAGTTAGACTGGGTCACATAGCAGAAGGGTTGACGCGTGAATGGCAAGTAAAACACAAATCGTTGTAGCTTAGAACGTTGTAGAGAAATAAGTAAATGCATACTGTACTACACTATGTAGTCGTGTTGGGGTAAACCTCAGAAATGCATTCCAACGCCTAAACGAGTGATAAAATTAAGATTTGCTATGCTCTCATATTCAACAGGTTACCTCGAAGAGAGTGAGACTTGCATCCTATCCTGAAACGCCCTCTGTTCGTAACTTCCTTTATCGTGTTTCAGGAACGCCAGCGTGGGAAACTCGTCGCTAAAATCCATAGAAAATATTACTTACTGCCTGGGCACTCCTGTAGTTGAAAAAGGAATAAATATAAAAGGGCACACGGTATCCCAGCGTTAGAGGGAATTTGAGTTAGGGTGGTTCATAGTTCGCTTTTCTCCTTATTCTGTACGTGGAGGAGGGCGAGTTTTTCTGTGGTTCCAACAAACCTTTCGATGGAAGAAGAGACTGTCATTGTGCAGTACAAATATAAACATTTGCACGAGTTCTACATGTCAATACGCCCCGGAGTTCACATTGATGTACATATGAAAATAAAGTATCAGTCAGACCCTCTATCTATAGACATTAGCTTACGTGGTAGCGATGACGAACCCTATGCAACAATAGCCAAACTAAGGGCTACCTACGTCTAGTCAAAAATGCCTGGATTTTTGTTCTTGCAGGAAAGTTGTACAGCACATCTGTTGTTGCGCAGCAAATGATCCCGCTTCTCTGGTATAGACCTTAACGTTTTTATTGCATTTCCCACAAATTCACACGGGGAAATATTTTCGGAATACTCCTAAAAAGCTTCACAGCATTCAACCTGATTCAAAAAAATAACTCGAACGATAAATCATCATTGACCGTGCATGTATTGAGAGGAGTATCATTTGGGCAAGAGTAGAGTAAATCTTCACGTACGGACGTAAAGTATTTTCTTTGATATAAAGTAATTCCTAAACCCACCAACAACTAAAATGAATTAAAAATAATTGAAATAATTAAAAATAATCAATAATTAAAATGAACCAATTTAAAAAACAGGCAGTAACATTGCTATGGAGTAAGGAAGGTCACCATTTATTTGTACCTTCTCTTGTTGATAGAAAAGCGATAACAACGTAAGCAGACCACCTTCAGCATTCGATGCGAGCAATTGAGGCATAAGATAGAGAAATAATAACAAAAGCTAACGTTCGAACTCGCCGTAAAGAAAACGCTGACGGTATTCTTTGCAGCAGCGGCTCTTTGCGCACTGAAGTAATCTGATGCTCACAGATCTGTCGTGCCACATACTCACGTACAGCCCGCAAATCTTACAATGAAATCTAAAAGTCGCACATCTCCTGAGCTATAAACGGGAGGGAGTGGACGACTATTGTTGAAACTTCTGATTGTATACTTCGACATACGGAAACAGAGGTCTCGAGTGGTCGGGCTCAAGTATTTATAAGTTCGGTGTTTTAAATCATGGAGAGAAACTTGCTCTTAAGACGAGCGGGTCGATAAAATTAAAAAATTTGTGAACATGAACTGGTTTTCAAGAACTCTGTAAAAATTATAAGGTCGAGACATGTAGAAACTAAGTAAAAAAAGAGGTAGTCATATCTTCAGCTTCCTGAAAATAGTTAAAGAAAATAGAAAACACTTAATGTTTTGTACGGTAGAAATAGTTTTCGATGACAATTAAATATATATAAAACCAGTAACTCTAAATGCCCATCATGAAAAATTACGTAATTGTGCTGAAAAGCTACGTGTATCGCATTTTTTTATGAAATTAAATGTTCAATAAATAGTCAAAAATTAGCGGAATAAGAAGCACCTGCCCGTCGAAGCGCAAAAAAAGATTCTCTCATAACTTGAAACGCTCATTTGACTAAGCTTCATTGCTCATTAAATTCGAGCCAACTTCAATGCCAATAAATTATAAAGCAAATGTTCACGCACGTAATTAACACGTACGTCGTGTGCAATACACGGTAATTTTGCGTAGAATATTGTGGGAAATTAGTATTAAACGTAAGTACACAAGGCAGTAAAGTCAAGTCAAGGCCTAGGTAGGAAATTTTCAAGCAGAGCAGAATTTCCCAGACACTTCATGTTCCGCTGCATAAAATATTAATGGAATTAATTTTGGGACAGACACTGCAAAAAAATAAGGTCACTCTGACGTCATGTCTACTGAACCTACCAGGAACTGCAGGGTTGGCTTTTTAGGTACTTTACAATTACATACATGATTCTCAAAATAAGATCATTTCTCAACAGTGCGTACAAAATATAGTATGATTATGTATATTAAAATTGAACAGTAGGGCACGACATAAATGCAGGTTGGATTCCCATAGAGATCTGATCACACTGACCTGGAAACTTTTACTTGCCCCAGTGAAGATAGCCCTACCGAAATATTGCCCAATTAACCGAAGCAAAAGTTATGAAATTTACAATAACAGTTAAAAACAGTGAGACAGAAACCAGCACAATATTTAATATAAAAATCTCAACCTTTTAAAGGCATAAACGGACTGAAAAAGAATAAAACGAGTCATTACCTATCGTTTGTGAAAGACTGGCCTAAATTTTAAAGACTCCCGCTAAATAATGTAGCGCATCTCTGTAGCATGAGAATACGTCGGCTCGACAGCAAAATCCCTCAGTTTTCACGAGGCTGAGCATGCCGATTGAGGTCTCTGCATTAATATTCTGTACGATTCTCTATTCTATAGCAAGTCGGTTACCTACCTATATGTGTAACATCGCTGTACCTTCATAGAAGATTTTGGAATTAGTAATTCAATGAATGGTATTCAACAAAATTTTCCCATTTGCCATGTTCTATTTCCGTGAAACCCAAGTCTCTCTTAAAAACTATCATTCATTTCATCTCCCATTCAATTAATTCAGAAATTTACTCACCCGATAACACTTTTATTAATTTTTTTGATTTTCTGATTGTTTATGCCATGTAACGAGAATGCTCATCCTCAATTTTAGGCTTCTACTTTTAACATGAATTTTTCCTACCACTGATACAGGAAAAATTAGCTATTAAGCTCTTCTCTCTTTCTGCTTTACCATTCCAAGCTAACACCACAAAACCAAATTTCAACATTTGTGGCTACATAATTTTGTGTACTACAAATCAAACAATATATTTTTCATTTTGGTAACACATGGCAAGCGCAATACCCAGTTCTACAAGGGAAGTACACATTTGTGTGACGCGCTTATAAGTAATGACAAAATTCACAAAAAGACAGCAGCGCAAACGGTAGAAATTTCTGAAATATGTTAGTTCAGTCTCAAGCAGGGCACACCAATAAGTAAAAAAACCAAGAGGTGAAGAAATACAGACGATGAAAAATACACACAGAAGTGAACATCAAAGAAAAAGCTCTATCCAACTGAGCACATTCCATTGCTTATTGTCTTGACTGATAGAGAACTGCACGAAGCACCAATTTAGACAAAAGACGACTGTTATAACTGGTCTTAAAAGTTAAACCTATAGTAAATGCAACATACTGGTGACATCTAATTTTGGGTCCTTGCAAAGGAAAGCCCTAATCGAGAAAATTTTGACAATTTTTCACCGAAAATATTTCAGTTCCTACACTGAAGACTGTGTCACAGGTGCCCCAACGTCTTTTCAATAATAGCACTATTCTCCTTAGAAGTTAGAAACAAACTCAACCTCAGGTATATGAATTTCTAGTAAGGCATTATGGATATGTCAATTGAAATTTTCATTTACGGTAGTATCAGACGATATTAAATCTCTATGTTGAAAGAGAACTCCACACGTTGATCTGGACTGGGTTTAATCGGGCGTTTTCTTATTGCGTTCGGCGACAGTGATTTGTTCTTCATCGTCGTCATCATCATCATCATCTTCGTCCTGTTCTTCATAGCAGCATTCGTCATCCGTCATTGTGTTCACGGAAGTCATGCTGTACCACAAGGACGTATCGTGGGCCTTGCCGATTGACCTGACGTCGTGACGGGAGGAACTCGGGGTCACATCAGACAGGTCTGTGGACCGGGTCCTGACGTGATAGGGGAGAGGTCTTCGGCTCATGGGAGCTAAGCCCGCTTGTCCGTAAGGCGGATCTGCTAAATGATACAGGCTAGGACATCGAGACGACGAGGGACGGGATAAGCTATGAGAAGGAGAAGGATGTAAGGAACTTATAGACGACGCCAGCGAGTTGGAGTAGGAACATTCGTCCTCTGTTGGCATGTCATACGTGAACGCTTGAGAGCGTAGGCTGATGCAGTCCAGTGCAGAGCTTTGACTTATTCCTTGTATGAGTCTCGGAGATAGTGGTTGTCGAGAACAATTAGACTTGTATAAATTAGCTTGAGAAGCATGAGGATTATAGCCTCTTTCTTGAGCAAAAGTTCTTCTGCGAGAATTAGGGGGCATGTTTACTTTGGAAGGAGTGCAGTCGGCCCTAGTAAGATCGTATTGTGAGTCGCTCTGATGAGACATTAGGCGTTTTTCTATCTCGCTGCGCTCTTCTCTGCAGGTATCAAGGCAGGACATAGAAGGGTAGTCAACAGAAGACTGACTTCCCAAGTCGAACTGTGAGGAGTACTGCACATCGTAGCTGCACGACGGCTGAGAACTATCGCCCCCAAAGTTTGTCCTATGAGGCACATTTGGAGAGTAAATAGTACTTATGGACGACCGGGCCTTGCGTGGCCTTTCAAATTCTCTCTCAGCATCCATAGAATGCGTACAGATGTCAGATATTTTGCGGCGAGGGTTGGGAGAAAACATATCCGGACTTCTGCCAGGCAGATCTGTCTTCGAAGAGTATAGTGAATTGGCAAGGTTTGACTCGGATTTTGTGTCGTGCAAGGCCCTGCTTGGAAACTCTCTCAAAGACTTGTATTTTTCGATTTCTTCCATTTTTCTACCTTTAGCCGAAATAATAGCTAAGTGAATGTGAGTGGGAGTGTAATAAAAAGCTTTTTTGTCGAGACAGCTGCTAATACTGCCCGAGGTGTCAGGCGCCAAGCTGTTACAGCTTCGCCCGATGGCGTCCTCATATCTGTGCAACATCCTGCAATTTTTACAAAAATAACGCACGTCTTTGTGCAGATTCTCTCGACTTTGTCTGTTTTTGCTGTGACAACTTCCACAACTTTCCTTCCTAAAATTAAAGCCCGCGAGATGAGCTAAGTGCGGATTAAACCTGCCCGGCTTGCGGACGTTTACACCAGGAGTAGAACTTGGCGTTGGACTCGTGGGCGTCTGGATGAACTTGTAGTCATCTATGTCGGCGTAGTCGTACGGGATGACGCTGAAGGGAGAGTTGTAAAATGTGCCAGGGTCGTAGGGAGGGTCTGTGGTCATGGCCGAGCAGTCGTCAGTCGAGCCAAAATCGGGCCTCCGAAATCCCGTGTTGGAGTCTGTTTGCAAATCCCCGCCCGCCGCCGGCCACCTGCCCGTACATTTCATTCATGAGGATGTGCGTCAAATGGAAAGCATGTGAAAAGAAAGCCAGGACTCACAACTGCTTCTGAAGTTGATTCAGTCCACCCTAGAGTTGAACGACATCGTCGTACCCGAACCTCAACCCGCGCTAGCGCCAGTGATTCAGCTAATGCGATATTTGATTCTAAGTTTGAATAAATGGAAAAAAGGAGCTCATTTTTATTAATATAAGTTGAGGTTCACGTGGGATGATGTACAATTGGAGGGTCGATTGTAGTCTTTAATCCTAAATAGTGAATAAAGTGAATATGAAAATCGAACTCTAAGAGGAAGCAATACTGAATATTTAGCACCTCAGCAAGATCAGGAAACGTCTTTTGTCATAAAAAAAGCTTTTACAACTAATACCTAATACACATGCTACTGGAAAACAAACATAATAATCAACGTGAGAAACATCGGCTTCGCAGACGCCCATAAAAAGCCACTTCCCAGTTGTGGAGAAACAATGACTCAAGTCCTAACTCAATTCAATGTAACATCGGGGGACTTAAATCGCTTGGGGCTAGACTGACGTGTTACAAGCAAGCGAAACACTCCAGTTGCGGAGAAACAATGACTCAAGTTCTAGCTCAACTCTAAAAGACATCGAGGGACCTATATCACTCGGGGCTAGACTGACGTGCCCAGCCAGCGAGCACAACACATGCAAGAAGAGGGGCGCACCGGACACATCGCCTCACGAAGAGCACAACCCCCACGATGGCGAACAGCGACAGCGACAGGCTGAAGAAGATGGCTGTGTTGGCTGTGTGGGGGGAAGCATCCAACGGCGACACCGTGGATGTCGTGGATGAGGATGGATCTGTGGAGGCCGGGGGGATGGTGGAGGAGGTGTTGCCTTTCATCCGCCTGCTCTCCATCACCTGCAACCACACGTATTTAGATGATAAGGTAATATAAGGGTGGATATCTTTGAAATATGCTTAATGATGTGCGAGGATTGTTTTCGTCTACATATCCTATCTTTCACGGGCCAGATGTTAATTTAACCAAGTTTCATTGAGAATGATTTCAACGGCTATGTTTTAAAAGCAAGATGGACATTAATAGAAAAGGAATTGCATTTTTTCAAGATTGTTGTTTGCAAAGAATTGAGCTTTTACCACGTGCCTGCTTCTCGTTACTGATCATTTTGTAAAAACGCAAGCATAGACCATTTTACACAATAGATATTCTTCTGCTTATTTTGCAGTAGTTAACACGTTAACCGCTATGGATTAAACCAAAGTTCAATATTCAACTCAAATTTTAAGTCAATTGCTGCAAACAATTTTGAAAATAACAGAAATTTACAGGGTCGTGCCTTCATTTAGCTTTGATTAAGAATTTAAAAAAATTGAGTTCGCTACTACTGGCCGGTCAGCAGCATAATGAAAATTCCCTCTGTGGACCACTGGTGGCTCACATGGCGGTTACTGCGTTCAAGACAGTCAGTTGATTCAATTCACACTCTAAGACCAACGCTGAACAGACGCGTTAGATCTGCACTCATCTACACAATGAACATTTTTGGTCAAGTTAGATACAGATGTTTAGACGAGCATTACACGGACACCAATTCCGAATCTCCGCAACTCCCGCGTTAAGATGACGTAGTAACGAGCGCCTTTGGATACCAGCTCGCTGTTTCATCGTGGTTTTCAGTGAGCGCGCTGCATCCTTTCGACGAACTGAACAGCGAAACATTTTTTGTGGAACCTTTGAATTGCACACGACATTTTCCTGGGGCAAAATCGAATTCATGAACTTTAACATGAGTAAATACAATTTTATACAGAGTTTCTCACGATGGAGTTCAGCCAAAGAATGTATCCTTGGTTGAGCCAAACTCTGAAATTTCCTCAGTGGCAGTGCAAGAGCAATTAACTTCATTCCAGTCAAGAGCTTGAGACGGTAGCAGTGATTAGATTGTGTTATCTGCATATTAAATTGATTATAATAACGATGATTGATAAATACATAAATTTGACCATAAAATTCAATACAATTGAACTGAAGAGAATGAAATAATTTAATTGACGTCAGAGATGCACCATAAATAACGATTATAATAAAAATGATTGAGAAGTCGATAAATTTGATCATAAAATTCAATGTAATTAAACTGAAGAGAATGAAATGATTTAATTGACATCAGAGATGCACCATAAATAACGATTATAATAACGATGATTGATAAGTAGATAAATTTGATCATAAAATTCAATGTAATTAAACTGAAGAGAATGAAACGATTTTATCGAAGTCAGAGCTGCACCACAAATTATATTGAAATACGAGCCAACTACGCGTGAGCCGGATTTCGCATGAGCTAGTTGAGCACAGAGGACGCACTCGCAAGAAAAGCCTCAACTTTTGGTTCCGAGGACATCAGTGATAACCTATATTCCCTATTCCAAAAATTTGGGCATAGGTAATTATGTTAAAAAACATGTTAAAAGTTTTGTATTGTAACCCTCAAGTTTTGACTTCTTCAAATGAAATTCGAGGGTAAATTCAACCCTCTGGTAACCTCGCAAGAATGCAATGGTCTGCTAGCTAAATATCATCGTTCGAAGCCGAAAGATGAAGTTTTTGGTCAGAAAAAACTAGTCTGGCCATTCCTACGCTAATGGGCAATTTTGGAGTCACTTGCACTTTTTTTTCATTTTGAATACTACACTTCCTCAAGCTGGTACGACTTGGCGTCTTGAGTTTGTGCAAGTCTTTCAGCATACTGGATTCGAAAATTCTGTCGATACTGCGTCATCTGTTGCATTATTAACTCTACTTAACTGCTCAAATTATACTAGGAACTCTAAATTAACGTACAGAATCTCAAAAATGGTGTCGAGCAGAATGTTCGTAAGACATTTCGGCGTACTCGAAGCTTCAAATGAAGCGGTCGTCCAGGCTTGTATATAGTCTGAGTTCGCTGATACTGCATGGGGAGGCGTTTAAATAGGTCCGCGGAATTGAGGCGAGGCGATCCGGTTAATGCTTCTTATTGACAGATTTCCGATCAGTTCAGTAATTAATCTTGTATCGCATATAAAGCAGTAGAGCCTAGAGCTTCCCCTGCATCTGGCACAGTAACGCTGCATTAGATGAAA